>JAMKCH010014211.1:0-68887 GCA_023653785.1 Ophioderma brevispina
GAAGGATTCTACCTGACTCGAGTGATGTTTGGCATCAAAACTGGCGCAAAATAAAAGAAAATTGAAGGCACTGAAGTACACCAAACTTTGCCTTTAATACAATTCTACATCGAAAACTTGCAGAAAACCGTTCATACTTACCTCAGAATTGCTTTATTTTTTTCCTAAAATTATATATTCGAATAGGAAATATAAATCACTCAGGATCTTAATATACCAATAGGAGGTCGGTAAGAGAAGTATTTTAAAACTTTTTTTCCCCGAAGGTTTTGAGTCGGAAAACCCCGCATATCCTATGAACTTAGTCTCGTAGCCCCGGGCCTTCGCCCGGCCATGTCAAGCTACACTAAGGCTAAGCAGGCCTGCATTGATGATTGCCAGGGATGATTGCATCTCACACGCCGCACCGTCGCTATAGCCTTCGTAATTATGCGTTTACATCATCTCTGAACACATCCCAGCGTTTTCCTATCTTTTTGTCTACAGTTTTGACGCAGATTGGTAACTTTTATGTTTAGTAGTTTTGGTTTATTTGTTTACGATTGTTCGCAGTCATCCCACGGGCTTTCTCCAAGGACGACTTGTAAAACTTGGGACGAGTGTGTCAAATAGGGGGCGCTGTAAACTAAATCGAGAAAAAAAACACATTTCTAAAGAGTAACTACCAAAGTTATCATTTTTTAAACCAACTTTAACAAAGTCAATGCAGTTTTTCGCTCATAGGCATTTCGTCATTTGGTGCAAAACTCTCAATTAAAATCAACATTGGAAACATCTAATTTGGAAAAAAATCGATGATAGTGGCTTTAAACTAGAAGAATTCGCGGTTCGGGCTTCGCGCTAGCTATATGCAAGCATTAAAGACAGCGTTCAAGCTTTAAAACTTACGTTTGGGGCGAAGCGAGTGGAAACTTAAAGGGAAAGTATCCTACTTAAAATACTCTTTTTAGGGGGAAATTTTGTGTAGAATTGAATTGAAAAAATAAAAAATGCAGAATATTAACCTTGAAATTTTTTCCATAGAACTGTACAGGGACATATTTCTGCCCAAGTTTGAGCAAAAATCGGCCGCAAAAACATACGTCCTTCAAAACTGGGACTCTCAGGCCTAAACAATATCAAGTTGCTCTAGAGGGAGGTTCTTGGTATAGCAGGTTATATTTGTTAGCCTTAAACCTCACCGTTTGAAAGGACTATTTTTTTTTTGCGAAGGCCTTTATTTTTTTCACAACCTCCGAAATGTTAGGGGTAGGGGTAACCATACCTACCTTATTTTTTCAGCTACAGTCATTAGTCAAGTTTATACACTATTGAGCTATTGAAATTACTGAAACAAAAAAGAAACAAGAGGCAAACCATAGCTCATACCATTGACGAGTTATGGCTTTTTCAATCACAAAATTAGGCGAAAATCCATTTTTTCCCAAATCACTGGTCACCCTGCTGCCGACTTTCTAACCCTGTTACAAAAATAAGAAATTAAAGAATAGTCACTACTAGGTAGTTTTCATGTTCATACAATCACAGGAAATTAGCAGGTCAAAATTTTATTAGTCACCCGAAAACGGCACTTTGGCTTTAAAAATTGGCCAAAAAACGAATTGGGGGTTTTTAAGTGCCAAAAACCTGAAAAGAGATGTCATTTACCCTTAGAAAAATTTAAGTAATCAAGAATTTTAACTGTTTCACCCCTAGAGTATTTTTTTTCACACCCGTGTCAACTAAACGTAAGTCAAGCTTGAATGCTGTCATCAAGGGTGGCCCAATCCATAAAACCAAAACTTAACATGTTAGTGACACAAAAACGCACAACCGAAAATAATGTGACTGTCCTTCCAGCTATAGCCTGGCAGCCACAAAAAAGACATGATTACGCAAAAGAAGGGGATTGGGATAAAATATTATGATTAACACCTTAGGGTTATATAGGGGCAAATGCGTCTAGTTGAACTTTCTCTAGATTTGAAGAGACATGAGGAGATTTTCAGAAAGAATCACCCCCAACTTTTTTCGAACCCGGGGTTTTTTGCATATGGGAATGCGTTCCATGTATTAAGATCAACACCTGAAGTGAGTAAAGCGACTACACCGTCTTTATTTAATATCGCTGGATTTAGTACTTTCTGTCGTGTACGACAGGAAAGTCAAAAGCCGGCGTTTCTATGGGGACAATACGATAGTCAGGCAAGGTCAAAACAAGAGTTGCTGTTTTCTGTTGTACTGTTTGTCCAAAAAACTTCGGAACATTCTTGGTATAGGTGGTCTACAATCGATCTGTGCAATTGAGAGAAATTCGATCCTAAAAGGAAAATTCCTCCTGTCACTTAAAAGATTTCGGTTCCGATACTTTCGAAACAGTTTAGCCACCGCAAAACACCCACGCAGACACACACAACACACACACACGCAGGGTTTTGTGATGAACATTTGCTAGGCCGTTTGAAAAATGATCATAAAACTGAAATTTGTAGCAAGCTCTTTTATAATTATCTGATGATCTATTTATAAAAAAAATAAGGATTTTTTTAAATGCACCTGCCGCACCTTGGATTTCTTGGATTACTAATTAAATTTGAGTCCATTTTCAACGCTGTTTTGCCCCGATTTTAGTCTGTGCCATAGTGAAAATAGGTGCTTTGAATGTGTAAATGCTAACATTACATTGAATGTCTAGTCCTAAGCTCTCGTCATCAAAGCGTAACGTATTGAGGCTCTTTAAACATTTAGAAACAAAGGTTTTAAAAGATGTTATATTCAAAAAAACTGTAACGTTGATTTTATGGGTTGGTACAAACCGCTATTCGACAAGGTGAGCAACCAGCCCACATTCAGAATAAAAATTGAGCAAAGCTATGATCCCAACAAAAACATTAGCATTTACTTTTTATGATGAGTGCAATGTAATATGGGGTGGTGTTCAAGATCACTGTTAGTGGTACTGTAAATTACGGACTGACGGTAAAATACCCGTAAGATACAGAATTTTGCTTATTTTGAAGTGAAATAGACATTACAACAGATTAATATGGCGTATATTTTTTTTTTTTTTTTTTTTTTTTTTGCATATAGTATACACTGGACACGGGCACAATTATTATACTTAGACAATAATAACTGGCACTATCTTTTTTGAGGTCATTGTGTGAGAATCTTTGGTGTGGGTTTGGGCAGAGGTATTGTTCCGAGGAGCGTCAGACTCCCGAGGAAAAATAATATAATATAATATAATATAATATATATAATAAGTAAAGGTCTCCAGAGGGAATCCAGTAAATAAAACGTCATTATCCAGTAACAAGTTTTGTCAATCAGAAAAGTGCCAATTGAAATTGTTTTAATCCTGTTCAGGGCCATTCCGAAGTGTCAAAACTGTAAGTGTGGGAAGGAATGTTCGCCATGTTCGCCTGTTTTCAGAGCTGGAATTATACACTTTTGGCCTGTTGATATAAAATTAAAATACAAACAGCGATAGTTAAACAACCCTGGGTAATCTTACGGGGGATGGATGCCCTTTAAATAATGCAGCCCGGGGGGGGGGGGGGTACTCAGGGAACAATGGGTAGGTACATATGTGCCGCCGATAGGGGTCACATTTTCCCGCCTACTCTAACATGGGTCATTTTTTCTATCAGGCTACTATAAAGATGGGTCACTTTTGAGGTCATTGCTATATATAAAGGGTCAATTTTCAATTTGTCGCATTTACTATGAAAAGGGTCAATTTTTTCCGATTTGTGCCTAAAATCACAATGAAAATGGTGATTTTCCGATTTTTGGAAAAGTACTATGAAAAATGGGCCGATTTTGCTAAGATTACTATTTGGAAAATGGTGCCAAAAGTTCAAAGCCAAATATATAAATGGTCGAAATTTCTGGAGACCCAACTATATAAATGGGTCAATGTGCTTACAATTTTGGTCACAATAAAACATGGGTGAATTTTGTACCCAGTGGACCCACACCGCTACCCGGAATTTGGGTTCGAGTACCCCCCCCCCCCCGGGTAGAGCAGCTTGTGCGGCAGTAGTATGAAGTTAGTATGAAGTTATGTCATCACTCATCACAATTTACCCAGCGGTCGGTCTTTATTGACAATGACATTGACAGTGATAGGGGTCCTTTGAGTTGAGGTTTCTTGAATTCGCGGCTGGAAATTGTTTTCCAAACTGGTAACAAAGAGTACACAGCTGTCGGAAATATTCAACTATACCAGTGAAGTGTACGGAAGCTATTTCAGTGTTTCACCTCAACTTTTCGCTGTTATCCATAAAACTACTACGTAATGCGTATAATCGATCTCACAGTCATGCATGGCCATAGTCATGACACGATGATGAGCTGTCCAACGCATCCCTAAACCGTGAATACCGCGTTTCCGTCCCAGAACCCCTGTTGTCGCGTCGTGGATTTCAAAGTTCCGGGCCTGTTACAAAAACAATAGTCAATTGTGTATGGTATTATTTACGCATGATTTGTTAGAAGCATCCAAAACATTTCATAACTTGCACTGTTTACATGTGTAATGAAGATCGCGGTCAGACATGCGTTTGGATTTTCACTCAGTCATGGTATTAATGAACAAATGAAAATTTCTTAGACTTCCTAGGCTATGTACAGTAGCTGTAGTCTACATTTCTTTGCACAATATTTGTAATACATTTATTTCATGTAATTTATCCATTTGAATTGATTTTTTTAAAATTATTATTTGTTCATCTTATGTGCTATTTGCTATTTATTTGTTTATCGTTGTCTATGTATTTAATTTAATTTTGTATATTCATTCAAATATTATCCATTTACAATTTTTCTTTTTGTATATATATTTGTTCATTTATCCATTGGTGTATTACATTTTTTTTATATAATTTAATTTCATTTTTCCATTTGGGTATTTGTGAATTTGAATGGTTATTGTATTTATTTTTGTTTTAATATTTGTACATTCATATATTATTTGTGTTTTGTTTTTCTTGTGTGTATTTATTGTTCGATCATTTTAGAATTTGTTCATTTCCATCTATTGTATTATTTTGTTATGATCTTGGGTCTATTATTATTTAATTTTTAAAAAAAAAAAAAAAAAAAAAAAACCATTTACAATTTTTATTTCATTTTTGATTTATATTGGTTCATTTAAATCCACCTTGTGTTATTTACAGTTTTGATATAATTTTATTTTTTTATTTTTCCATTTGTGAATGCATTGGTTTTGTATTTATTTTTTGTTTTAATATTTTGACATTCATTGGTATATTGGGTAATTTGTTATTATTGTTGATTCATTTTATGAATTTATGTTCATTGTTCCATCGATTTGCTATTTATTTTGTCATTATCTGTCATGTGTCTATTATTAATTTAATTTTGTTATTTCATATGCAAATTATAAACATTACATTTTTTAATTTTGTATTTATATTTGGTTCATTTATCCACTTGGTGTATTTACTTTTTTATATAATTTATTTTCATTTTTCCCATTTGAGAATTGCATGGGTTATGATGTATTTATGTTTGTTTTTTTAATTGGTACGTTCATTTTGTTTATTTGTGTATTTGGTTTGGTTATTTATTGTTTGAATTTGTTTTGTTATTTTCTCTTGTTTACTTATTTTTCTTTTTTTTAATGGTTCAATTTTTTTGGTTATTTCCTTATTTGGTTTATTTTTATATCTTTGTATTGGGTAATCATTTTTCCCTTTTTTTATTTTCCACCACCTCCACCTCCCCCCCCCCCCATCAGGGGGAACTATGGGGAATCCCAAACATGCAGTACGTGACTGATGCATATTACATTCATGATCCCTTGCAGTTGTGTGTGCAATTGCATGTTACAAGTACTCGATTCGCCAAAAACTAGCGTTGTTTCAAGCACTGATTTTACATTTTGTAATGTCTTTTTTGGTGGGAAAAGTAACCCGTGTCGTCTTGTTTTACTCTGAAGGACCCCACTGCCCTGGGAATGTCCATCGAATCGGCAGGGACCCCGATGCTCACATGATGTCATGAGTCTGATGATGACCGCGGTTGCAGTGATGACCCCGGTGATGACCATACACAAAATACGGTTATCAATCATGGCCATTACGTTCTGTTAAGTGTTGATCCAGGCACTACGAGCTCTTCCATTTAACTCCTCGACGCCTCAAAAATGACAATGATGGGCTACTAAATGTTGTCGTCTTAACATTTTGTTAGTTCGAAAAAGAACTGAATGTTGTAATCGGTGCACCGCAGATACCATGTCCATAATAACCGGCCATGTGGGAATGGGATTTCAGCCTTCAGTTCAGGTAGGCAAGATAGCTTACGTGGGAATGAATTGTTAGAAAATCTTTTTTTTTTTGACAGTTGCAATATTAAATTTATATTCAGTTGTTTGATGTACTAAGGTATAGTAATGGATGGTGACTGAAAGGTGCGCATTTTAAAAAATAATTTATAGTGTTTTTGTATGGGGCTTCAAAAGTCGCTGTTATTTTGATTTGGAAATTTCGCCAATGTCTATCCATATTCGGGGCCCCAATCAATTTTATTTACGAGACTACGTCCACGCAGGAGGTCATTGTGAGAATTAATTTTGCTTTCACCCAATGACCCGCGAGGTCGCGCGCGTATTTTAGGAAAAATACCATTGGATTGGATCGCGCTATTACGCAGGTTATTAATTTGACAGTTAAATGATTACAGAACAGGGACAAATCATTTTAAGTGTATGACTTTACACTTGTTTTGTAAAATTAAGGTATATGGCAGTTAGAATGCATCCATAATTGCCCGGTTAAATACGCGTTAAATTACTGTGTAAAATCATACTTAGTAATGATTTTAACTGTTATTTGGCATGTTTACTGAAAAAATAAATTGTTAATGTCCATTTCACGTGAAATCCGGTAGTTGTTACCGTTCAGTAATGTAACTTTACAGTAATTTCTTATAGTGCTCGTGTATTTTGCTGATAGGTTACAGTAAAAGGCCTGTTTTTGTTTTTCAAATGTGGGGAGAGGAAAGAAAGAAAGGAGATGCAATTCAATTGTGCAAAGGGAAATAAAATAGGAACACTTTCCACTTTAAACTGTGTAATTTCACAAGGTGACACTTTTTTCACTATTAATATCGGAGAATTGATTGGACTCTTTTATCTGATAAAATAAAAGGAATAGGTGTTATTCTAACCCCTTTGGTCATTATCGGATGGAAAATGATCCATACTTACCTATGGGGGGTTTCAGACTAACTACCTTATTACAACGTGACAATTGCAAAACCCCCTCCCCCCCCCAAACAAAAAAAAAAACAAAAAAAAAAAAAAAAAAAAAAAAAAATCAAAAAAAAAAAAAAAAAAAAAAAAAAAAAAACAACAAAAAAAAAAAAAAATAAAAAGGGGGGTGTTAGATAATACCCGGTCTTCAAGTCAGTGCTCCACAACCAGGGAGTTAGACTGACTACCCCTTGTATATTTCGATCAATGCAAAATCAGCTGGGAGTGAGGGTTGGACTAACACCCTGTATACCAGTCAATGCTACACAAAACACAGAGGGTAGACTGACACCCCTATGTATATACCAACCCATGCATAGACAGGGTGTGGCCCAGTTGGACGAACACCCTGTACCAGTCAATAGTACACAGCCAGGGAAGGAAGAAGTCTAACGCCCCATTGTATATTACCCCGACTGGGGGGGGGGGGGAGGGTTAGACTGGACCCACTGTATATCAGCCAATGCTACACAAAAGGCAGAGTTAGACTTAACCCCCCAATGTATGTAGAGAAACCAATGATATACAGGTATGGTAGTTAGTACATAAAAAACCTATACACCGGTAAATATTACACAGCCAGGGTATAATAGTCAATGCTGCAAAGTCTTGGAGGGGTTAGACTGAACCCCCTGGATATCGCCAATACTAACTTGCTTGTGGGATTGGCCTTGTTTAGGGGGGGGGGTTTATTCTAAACACCCCTGCATATCATTTAATACCCAGTCCTGCCAGGGGGGTTAGACTACACCCCCTCTATGCTTACACCCTGGTACACTGGCCAGGGAAGATCCTAGTCCTTTTTAAAGCCCTTTATTTCATTGTAATTAAAAAAAAACATGGAGAATCGACCAAGCACCATTCTCAAGGATCACTGCTAATTAACATTCGTCCAATGCAAAAGTCAAACTAACTTTACATTTTATTTTTGCCTTCAATTATACAGGTAAAATAGTTTGTTGCAGGAAATACCTTTGTTATAAAAATTCACCTTAGTATGCCAGAAGTACTGTTAAAGAAAACACATTCCGAGCTATCAGCCCAATTCCCATTTTTTCATCAGATTGTTGGTCATTCTTGACAATATATGCGATTGATGTGATCCTAATTTACTTTAATAATTAACCCAGGAATATGTCACGGTGAGAGGTCGAAGCACCCATCTCCTGTCCAATCCAGGCCAGATTGATTCGAGGATGATGGGAAGGGAGAAATTCCAAGATGAGGTATATCGATTTGGGTTTCGTGTTGATGACAAATGATTGAGTTATTTAATGTTATGATCATTCTGTGTTAATAAAAACCTTCTAATGAATGAAACCCTACCTCTATTCACATAGAACTCTTCAATTCCATACTGGCCGACCCAATGAGGACAAAGCACAAGACGTGAGGGGGTATTGCTTTTCTACCTCCCTTGTGACGGTACCTCTATGTCGGCTGCCCGCTGCCTTGCTGCCAGCAGCTCGCCAACCATGAACATTGTGTCACTCGAAACGCGAGTGTTTACAAGTAAATTGTAAATGCTAGCCGCTGTCGTAATTAGACATTATTTCATCAATTTGTACAATTCTTTCTGGAGTCGCCGATTTAGATTTAAAGTGAATTATGAACCACTCCTAGACTAGTTGTAATAATCATGAGGCAAAAATCATCAATCACACAATGAGACCCCCCGTTTTTGACGGCACAAACAATCGTACGTATGTTTGTGCTGAGATGATTGGGTTCAATAAGTCGGCTTTTGAACGCTATGGGGCCGATTTTGGCTGATTGGACCCCCAGCGTAAATATAGGCCTTAGAAATATGAGGCAGGTTGTAGCTGCTGAGGCAAGGTGGATGACAGTATAAGACTTGAGGTAATGAATGAAGCCTGAAGATTGCGATGTTTAGCCATGTATGACGCTCTGAAAGAACGATTTTTGGACAAATTTCAAAAGTCCTCCAACTCGGCCCTTTCTTCAATTACGTTTTGACCCTCAATAGTATTCAACAGCGCCCGTCAGAAACAGTTGAACAGTACCTGTAATGCGTTGAACAGTTATGTTACAGAGAATCAGGGGTTGAGGGTGATGCTAAAGTTCTTCATTTTATCAATGGGCTTCAACCTACAACAAAAGGCTCATGTAATAGCGTCATGTGGGGTGGTGCGGGGCTCCGCCGGTGTGGGCCAACCCTGGAAGCAGCTGCTATTGCAGCGACAGCGGAGGAATCAGTTCATTTTCAGCGCCCGCGAACAATTGTAATCAGGGAGACCTACGGGCTGTCGAAGATGTTGGCACGTTAGCTGACAAAACTGTGTAATAAATTGAAGTTGGCGTCAAGGGGATGTGCAGTAAGAACAATTACAACAACAACAGTCTCTGACATTGACACTCCAGTGGCGCGTGGTTTGGTTGGTGCCAAATTTGTGGGATTCAAATCAAAACATAAGCCCAGGCAGTGTCCGCAATATCACCCTCCCATGCCGCCACCTCTGCCGCACTGTGCAGCCAGCACTAGCAGCTCAACAACACCCTTGATGCAAGCCCAACATGCACAATATACTGTTTCAACCCCCTGTCACAAACAAAGTTCAATCAACCCTATCCCTATAATCCAGGTCCCTGGCCATACTATGGTAACCAACAGCAGCAGAACCGTTCAATTCATCAACTAATGAAACCAAGGCAAAGTACCACGGTTCGCCAGGCCGCATTCACACCACCTTTTCACAAGCTTCCTCATCCCTCATGCCCAGCTCTCTCAGCTTGTCCTCGCCTTTCGAGGCATAGGAGTCCATGGCAGTGCTAACCCAACGTTGGGGAAATTCTGCTGGCCACTTCCAGCGCGAGTTTTGGGAAACCGTAATCAGGCCCAGATCCCAGCCCCAATGATACTCCAACCGGGGAAATACAGGGTTGGGCCGGTAGTAGATGAACTTTTTAAGTTTGGGCTTTGTGTGTTTTCGACACAATAGAGAACCCCCCCAGTGGTCAAGTGTTTTGACCCCAAATAAAAAGATAACTTTCTGAACTTTTGTGGGCCCTTCACAGCAGGCATAGCATAGGTTAGATGCCGCAATTAATAACACGGGTAGCGTCACCCTGTTGTTATGCAAACTATGTGGGCCACATTTTCTAGTGGGTTTCAGAGTCATGTATCGCCTTTTTTTGCGTTTATTTATTCAGAGAAGGCAGAAATTAGCTTGCATGATAATTCCACTAGGCTGGCGTGTGCCGCGTCAAAAGTAATGTGTTCAGAAATGTTCTTTTGCATTCCAGGAGTCGGATAGAAAGTACATAGTTTCAGCAACGGTGAACGCACAGCTATTGAAGGGATGTATGACTGTCAGAGGTATTATTAACAATACTCATGTGAAGTGTACATTATATGTAGTCCCAAATGTTTGAACCTTCTATTTCCTTTGGGCGAGAGATTTTTTGGTGACCACAATGTCCAAATGCAGTTTAGTAAAAGGGAGGTCTATCCATCTTACTCTTCTCCTGGACACCCTAGCCGTATCGTGTGTAGTGAGCACAAGCAGCAGTCGACTATTCGCGCCTAGGCCAGATCGCCAAGCAATGCTGGTACGGTCGTATAAAAGGGGCTCCTCTTCCTGCTTTCCACCAGCAGTAGTGGGGATGACTTCAGGATGTTGGCCAATTTATTTTTCTTCTAAGAGAAGGCGCCGTGTTTGGCCAACTAAGTCGTTGTGCCCGTAATGACATGGTAAGGAGCATGTAATTTGTTACCTGGGTGCCCTGGGGTTCCAGTTCACTTATTATCCAGCCACAAAACAGAACTAGTTATTGGCATTGGCTGAAAAAGTAATGCTTGGGCATTATTGTAGTATTGTGTCGATACGCTGGACCGTGATATTTCGTTTTTTTCTACCAACTTTACAATGAAGGTCAATAAGAAGTAATCATTCGGCTCTCAAATGGCTGTTTGCGCTGTGCAGCAAATGCAAGATGGGACTATGTGCTGCAAAAAGATGGTCACCGCTCCCCACAGTCCTATTTTTCCTTTTGATATCTCAGGCAGCGACCAGGCCGTATATCTATTCATCAAACAATGGCTGACGTTGTCAGTAGAGAGAATAATGCACCACGCACCACCAAGGAGGAACCAAATATTGATGACTAACCCCACTGGTTGGACGGACGCTTTGATTTTCATGCCTGTCTCGCAGGACAAAAAGGACAAGTTCTCTGCATTGAGTGGCTGCATAGTTAAACAGCGAAACCAAAGGTGCAAGCACAGCACCAGCAGAGCACTTAATACTAGAAAAAGAGCTGAGATTTGGTTGTGGTGCCAATACACAGTTAGAATTTGTCGTCCGCACAATGTACATAGCCAGCGATTACAGAGAAGAGGATCGAAGAATATAGAGATAGGATTACTTTTTACTTTTTCTACTATTTCTCGAGTCAAGACAGGCTGCCCTCGATCTAAGAAATGGCATCCAAGATTCTCAAAACGGTCCATATGTAACTTCGCTGAATGATGGCTTACCTGTATCCATGTGTGGGTGCCAGCTGGGAAAGGTGATACATTGTCCCTCGCAGTCAATGTCCAATTAGCCATCCCTCCACAGAAGTTCAGTCCCACTCTATTCTGAAGGTCGAAGCTCACACGATGCGCTCTTCTCGGCAGCTCGCTGGTTGGACACTCGGGGATTTCCCTTACTTGGACAAAGTCCGTGCCACTTTTTCATGGCCCCAGCAATGTATGGTGATGTAAGGTTCAGTGGTTAAGTCTATGTTACGTTCCATGGCAAACCAGGAAGAATCCCGGCACCAGCAAAGGTTTCGAGCAGCAGATTTCTTCCTATGCGCTGACCCAGGCCAATATGCTTTGAACGGGTCAGCAGCGGGACATTCCATAGTGGCCCCTGCCCCATGCATGCAATGATGGTGGTGGGCAATAGATTTTGTACTGGTGTTTGTGGACTAATCTTCTCAACAGTACAAGGCATGGATTAATTGGGCACTTACACTCACTATATCAAAGCCAAAACTGTGGCATGGCTTTTGTAAGGAAGTTGGCATGGGGTCTCGTCACCGGACTCTGCATCTCTGCATTCCTTATAGGGGGGTCACTAGTATTGTCTCACTTGTACAGCCACACATGCAAATTCTCGCAGTGACCAAAAACCAGAAACTCAACAACTCAGACGCACACCAGGCTACCATCCCCAGTGCAACGGTCAAGCTGAGAGGTGTATTTCCACATTTTGGCCTTCTCCTGGCAAGCGTTGGAGACCCGCATGACACGTGGGATAGACATCTGCCTGCATTGTACCATTTGTGTACCACAATACCCCCCGTGTTTAGATAGTACTGCGTTACACCCAGCCTTCTTAGTTTATGGGCGGTACCTCGGTTCACCAGTAGACACGCTGCGTCCGCAAATTCTGAACCTCACCACTGATCGCCCGCACCATATGTCGGCGGATCCCTGTCTGTATGATCCTGCGATGCCGCAAGAAATGAGCAGAGCCACTATGAAGAAGCGGGCAAACAAGGCCATGGCTTACAGAAAAGGTCAATCCAGACAGCATGGCCTATTAGCCTAAATGTTTCCAAGTTGGAGTATTTGGTATCTTGCAATAAACCTAGTACCCTAACTGATTCGATCATACCGCAAGTCTGCCAAACTGATTTGTCCTTGGACTGGTCTGTCCTTAGCTATATTCTTGAAAACTTCTCGCAGTGAATGTTCGTCTCGCGTAGAAAAGTGACCATCGAGCATGCGCAGGGCGTATTTTTCACATTACAGCGCCTCAACCGGCAACAGAACGACTTCATGATGAACATGCATTGCACGGCCACAGAGCACATGGTTATCCACGCGGATCATTTGTTCATACCCGCCACTATCTGTATTTTTGTACTTAAAACGGCAATATTGTTCCTAGTATTTCCTGCTTTTTCAAACAAAGGGACAAGTTTGTCAATTTTTTTAAGTGTCTATACGTAATTTTTACAATTATCTTTCATTAAGAACGTGTTAATTGCATGGCTTCGACATAGTTATCTTTTTCTTTCTGACGCATGTTATATACATCATACTTCACATTGGCCGCCATATTGGATTTTTCACGCGAATTTCAGCTCAAGTCCCTAGTTTTGGCTGCTTTTTAACCAAGGGACAATTTTTGTCTTCAATTTTCTGAACGTTCTAAGCAATTAGTGTATATAATTCTCTTTCAGTATAAGGATACATGTTCTAATTGCAATGGCTTTGACGGTAATTATCTTTTTCCTTTTCTTTTATATCTTTTATTTCCTGTTCATACTTGATATACCAATCGGGTGAACCGTCTATGTACAACACCAACAGCGTGAGAGTAACATACAGGAAACAGACAAGAAGGGGACACTGGCCATAGTGCAGAGCAGCCTACTGATGACACCCTCACAGATTCTAGGTCTAGGACAGATGGGCAAACAACACACACGTCCAACACCACAGCCACCCCCGACAATCACAAGCCACACACAGAACTCCACGGACACAGACCAGTCTATGAAATTGAAAATATTAGGACGAAAATGGTGTGTAAACAGTGAAGTCTCCTGATGGCCAGTGGTATTATCGGGTGAAATTGTTTCACACATCCCGCTAGATACAATTCCTGGTTAGTTTTTCAGATTTAAATGCATCATGCAAAAAAATTGTACAAGTAAGGCTGTGGCACACAATTCCTGTGTTCAAGGAAAATTAAACCAGCAAGAAAGTAACTTAAGATGTAGTTATGCTCAGACCACTATTTCAATGGCACCAGAAACTACTGCTTTTACTGCAGTATGAAGATAACATGTATTGTACAGCGTGTATTTATCTAAGCACATTAATTAATTACCACAGAAGTGGTGTTGCAACCAGTTCTGATGAAGAACAGGGGGCGCCTGATTATGATTTCAGTGGTTATATAGGAGCAAAATAGGCAGTAAAATATTTTGATTTGCAGAAGTTCAGGTTTAGGGAAATTCAGGCCCTGTCAAGTTCTATTGTGTCGATATTGAAATAACACTTCCACCACTGGAACATTTATAAATCCTGACCTTACGATGGTTTCTTGTGTAAATTATACATAAAATAAAAAAAATAAATGTTTTTTGTAAAAAAGAGAAAAAAACAGAAAAAAAAACAAAATCCGCTCCCCCACCCCCCCCCCACCCCCTCACCCCCCCCCCCGCCTCCCCCCTTCCCCCGCCTCTACACCCACCCCCTCTTTTTCCCCGCCCCCCCCACTCCCTCCCCCCCCCCCCCCTCCCCCCCCCCCTTCCCCACCCCCATCACCCCTCCACTCCCCCCCTTTTTTTTCTTTTTCTCTCACTCCTATGCACTCTTTTCCCCCCCCCCCCCCCTTAACTTCCTTTTTTTCTCCTTATTTTTATTTATGTTATCCTTATTATCCATTTTCTCCCCCCCTCATTATAAATTTTTAATATGCAGGCACGGCAGAAGAAAATTGAATGCAAATTACAGTAGCCAAACAGCAAACAAACAAGCCGCCCAACAATTAGTGGATTCCCCTGGTGCTGGTATAGAAGTTTATTATCATGTCAAACCAGCAGCAGATGATAGACTTTTTAAATGCTATTGACAAAGTAATCGCATGTTTTGGCCTTGTCAGTGTAACTATACAAGCCATAGACTGTTTAAATTTACTTTAGCCTGTTTGGCTGGCCCAATATGTGCAGCTTCATATCAGATAGACTGTTACCTGTGAATTCTCCTCCTGCACCCTAATATTGTATTAATGCACATGGCAAAAGTTCAGCAGAAGTCAATTTCAAAGCAATGTATTGGAAATTGGAGCATTCTTTGCCTTATGGAAAAGTCCAGATAATAATGTCCTTTCCTGCATTGCTTGTGAGATATCCTATCCGATATTTAGTAGTCAGTAAACACACATGCAATATAATTTGTTCTGAATTTCAAGTGAAGTATTATTGTGTGTTCAATTGGAACACGGCAAGTGGCCTACTTCTAACAAATTTCAATTATATAGGTGTTATACTTTAAGATCTCATCATGTTTTGCTAAAATCATGCCATGGGGCCTAAATGAAATGACAGAATAAGTCAAGAAACAAATCTGTCATCTAAAGTGTTTTACCCATATGGGTTTTGGATTTTGGAATTTATTTAACCAGGTACGGAGTTCGTACATGACAAAACCACATAGAAACAGATTCTGTTTCACCTATAGTGTATTTTTTTTAATTTTACTTTGTTTCTTTGTTTTATATTGTTCTTTTAATAGACTAAAATGAAGGGAGGGTCCACTGATGTGTTACCGTAGCAGGATTTTGAACAACTCCCAACAAGGTTTATGGTGAATATGTTCTTTCACATTTTTTGGATCATTTTGTTTACTTTTGCCTGGACGGGGTGTCCTAGTGAAAAGGGAAAATATTTTGTTTTAAAAAAACCAAAATCTAAAACTTGGTTACAAGCATGTCGCTAATTTCTTTTTTTTTTTTTTCTATTTGTGTATTCGGTATAACACTGGATAATTATGGTGGCAGTGTTAAGAATATTGAATGTATAGCTGTAGCATGTAGCAAGTAGGTATGCAGTTTAGTAAAAGAATAAATGAGGAGTCTCCTTAATTCCACATATAGTGGGTAAGTAATTAATTCAGCAAGCCGCCCCATCCCCACCCACCCATCCATCCACACACACAGCACACACACACCAGCACACCCACACCAAAGAAATAAAAACAACAGCAGCACATCACACATGCACACAGCAAGCAAAGCCATACAGCAAAGCAACACAATACACACACATAGCAAAGCACATTAATGCACTTACATGTATACACTGCACAAACAACAAACATTCACAAACATACTATCTACATGTATACTACTGCCATTGTGGCAAGTCATTGTAATTAGCTTTTGGCTGATTGCAAGCGACCTGTTGGATAATCGTCCTTTTTTGTGTTGCTATCCCAATTAGATCGAAGGCGTGAGCAAGACTCAAGGGTTTTGCAGAAATTATTTAACTACGCCTTTACAAGAACATTTTGGTATATTAAACAGAGATGGGCCTTAGGTTTCAATTCCAAATTCAAACTGGAGAGTGGCGCATGACACAACCCTTGAAAACAGTGCTGTCTAGTGTGTTACTCGACAACTGTTCAAAATCACTGACTGTGTCTTAACAAGTTAGAAGGTAACTCAGTGATACCACCCAGTGTATACTTTGTGTCAGAGATTGTGTGTTAATTCCCAGTGTAAGGACGATAAATTATATGTCATTTAAAGTTTTTTAACTTTAGGGCAACCTTTTAGTGTATTTATTTGAAATGAGAGTAAACCCTAACAGAGGTTATTCAGCATGAAATGTATTATAGGACAGTGGTTTTCCCATCAGAGACACCTCACTTAAAACAACAATCTAACAATTAGTTTACAAGTGATGATTATTACGAATTCCATTTTTGTGCGTATTTCCATGGTCCTGAGTAGAATTCAAGCTTCTTTGAAAGCGGGTTCCAAGTGTTAAAATGAGAACGCCGTAGGTTACTGCCTTTTGATATTATATATCACTAGGGTATTGGTGATCGATCGACTTTTCGACTTGATTTTCTAAATTGTGCGGTCATGTTGCAGCAGGGGGCAGCATACTTAAAAACACAAGGGTTTAGAAACGTCTCTTAGGGTAATTCAACATTTTTTCTCTTTTTCACGCTCACAGTTTTCTCTGTGCCGTTAGGGATAGGGTCTGTTGATTATCTTTGAGACATGGCCATCTCGTTGGAATTGGGAAAGCCACCCTTTTTCTTTCTTCTATCAGAGAGACTATGGTATCTGCTGTATAGGTTGTGTATGCATGCTACATGATGCTTTATTCAGTAGATTGGTCAGTACACTCCCCTACCCCATACCTTCGCAGAGTTCTGTTATACTCCTTGTAATGATGTAAAGAGTTCAAGCATTCATTCTGTTTAGCGCAAAGTTTTATATAGCATTTTTGTATTTCTTTAACATTTGATATTCCAGGGTTCATGTATGTTTGGTAGTTGATTGTTGGATGATTGGGAGCAAATAGACGCAAAACCAATTATCAGGGCATAATCTTCAAAATGTTACTTAACTCCTCCATAATGGGGTGCTAATGGTTTTAGGGGGAGATTTTCTAATTTAGTAAATATTTTAGCATGTATGTGCTCGATGGGTCCTCGCCTGGATGGCGCCTAGGGGGGATGTTGCATCAGACGTCGTGATAGGTCGAGCGCCTCTCTCCTCTCCTCCTGTCCAATCCCAGGCCAGATTGCTTCGAAGGGACATGATCGGGAAGGGAGAAGATTCCAAGATGGAGGGTAGATCGTTTGGGTTTCGGTCTTTCGGCGTCGTTGATGAGCAAATGATATTAGTTGATTGTGTAATAATGTTATGCATCATTCTGTGTTATAAAACCCTTCTAACACATGACTAACCCTACGTCTACTGTGTATATTCACATATGATAACTTCATTCATATGTGTGACAATATTGCACTTAACTGCAGACACGATAAAAAACACATAGGTCATCTAGAGCAGACTCGATCCCAGAGATTTCAAATATAACCAATAAAATATAACCTTTTTTTTTTGCAAATGAAACCGCTCCGCCGTCTTCGAAAGTTTACAATGGTCAGATTTTCATTTGATGTAGCTTGGCCTTTATTGAGTTTTCAATGGCTTTGCAGTGGCACTGTCAAAGGACTAACATGCGACCATAATTGGCTTACTCGCTCATTCAGTCGGATCGGATTCTTGAATTGTACCACACAGTGACCATTTGACAACTCGTCATACTTTTTCGTCCTTACGCCACTGCTATTATGCACTCAAATCCCTTAATTTACATGTCATTTTATGCACATGAATGCATTTAACATCATTATATTTTCTGTAGTTCCAACATGCTATTTGAAAGTCTCATTTTGTGGTCCAAACAGACATATCACCAAAAGTGGAATAAACAAAATAGAGTACCGATTGATTTGGATAAGCGTGTATATTATTACAGCAATATCCTGTGCAAATTGTACGAATTTCATTGCGGGTGTAAATGTGTTTTTTTTTCTCCTTTGAAATCTTGTTTTATAGGCAGACGCACTATATTAAGAATGGGCAATGTACAGAAGCGCTATTTAGCCTCTCAGGCGGATCCCGTAATGGATATATTTTTCTTTTCCTTTTTTCCCGTTTTTCTGATTTTTGCACGGTAATGGCTCTTGCATGTCGCTCTCCTTTTCGTATACAACAATTGTCAAATGTGCGGTGTTCATGAGGCCCTGAGTGCTGCTTAAGAATTGGTCCTAAGAAATAAAGAAACAATTTGTAATTAGAATGCGGGGTCAAACATCGTTGAAATATACCGATAGTTTTAATATTATATGCAAGGAATGTAAAACTACTGATACCAGGATGTCCTCTTGTAAACCTGTGTAGTTCGTGTGCATCTGTTTTCCGAGTGGTCCTATGTGACTGTATTTTAGTCTACACTCATTATATGCATCACATTTTGAAATCAAACATAATACTAAACTCAAATTATGTGTCAACGTAGGAATTCACATGAATACACGCACTACCTGGAAATAGCATTGGTCAGTACCTCTCCCCGCTGGGCTGACTCCGTCAGTTTTGAATATATTCGGAAGAGATCACATGCTCACCGGCACATGCTTGGCTGCTACTACTTTATAGTGTGCGTACAGCCAAAATCAATCTTAGATCAGAGGACTTAATTTTAGCCTGATCATAATCCGTGTATGGCCGCTAATACATTATTTTTACCACATTGAATTGATGAGAAATGCAACTACAAAAACTAAAAGTGCTAATGTCTCCTTCTTGCTCGTGACCAGATAACTCTTAGCTAGCTTATTTCCCAGCCATCCTAGTCCACCTTTTTCACATTTTACGCATACAAGATGTTGTAATTATTAGATGAGATTTTAAACTGTCACACAGCCTACTTAAACTATTTGTTTGATCTTACTCCGCAATGCTTTGCTTCCTCTGCGATTCCGCTACCGTCATCCGACGCACTGGTCTTTTTCAAGAGTGGGGACTTCCTGAAGCGGGAGAGACAGTAAATGACTCAGATTGTTGTAGCTTACATAGCCTCGCTAGGCTTTTTGCCCCCTATTTTAGAAGGCTTTGAAAGCTACTGGTCATTGATGTTGACAACATCAAATTTTGTACGCATATCACTTTCTAATAGATGTTGGTCTCATATATCATAAGTAATTAGCTTGGGAGCAATAGCCCTTGACATTAAGATGGGTGTTTTCATATCACAAGACTTGTTGCCACTTAATGTAATTATAATGGAGAAAGTGGAGTGGTTATATGAACTTTTCAAGGCAGTATGAATGGAGTGGATATTCTACAGGATGGGATGATTTCATACCTAACAATCGGCACATTGAATTGAACGAAGAACTATATCAAATTAATCTCACACTTGTGAAATGATCTGCCACACAGCGGTGTTTTTTTTTTTTTTTTTTTTTTTGGTCCGTTTTTGTCTCCGTCCATGTAGAGTAGAGTAACACCTACTCAAACCAAAACCAATGCCCTGCATGAATGTTATGATCGTGACTGAGATCATATTTTAATGACCCCTGATTAATCTCATACCCTTCACTTCCAATCATACAATTTGTTACAGTAGAGGTTCTATCATGTATAAGGAGCCAATCAGAGATCTGTAAGAAAGTTGGTAGACCTCACATGGTTAAAACAACAGTAACATGGCCTTTTGGACCAGAACATACCACTCACCAAAACAAACTGTTTTTTAGTTATTAAAAATATGTCATTCATGTGTTTTGCGTCGTGATTCTATAAATTTCTCAGATAACAGTCTATGTTAAACACACCCCTTTTTTTTGACTCTGGGCACATTCTATGAGAGTGCACACACAACAAGAGAGCTCTGCCACATTTCATCATTATTTTGCGATTTTTCATAGATGTCATGTCATTAAAATTAATCGATTTTCACTTTTGATGTACTTGCACTTATGGAGTTTTCAAGGGGCATTGCAGTGCACTGCAACACTAAACATGCGGACCATAAGTTGGCTTACTCGCTCATTCCGTCGGAATCGGATCTAAGTTGTACACACAGTGACCATTGACAACTCCATACTGTCGTCTTAACCACTGATTCTGCAATCAATCCCTTAATTTACATGTGGTTTACCAAATGATGATAACACTCATATATTTTGTAGTGCCACAGCTATTTGAAAGTCTCATTTGTTAACCAAAAAGTGGAATAAAACAAAACTAGCAGTTAACGATTTGATGGGATAAGTTATTCTACCCGCTATATCCTGTGCAATTGTACGAATGGTGTTCATGTGCGGGTAAAGTGTTTTTTTTCCTTTGAAATCTTGTTTATACAGACACTTTATTAAGAAAGTGCATGTACAGAGCGCTATGTAAGCCTCTTCAGCAGGATTCCAGTCATAATGGCATATTTTTTGATTTTGGCAACGGTAATGGGCTCTTGCATGGTCCCTTTTGTATATCAATTGTCAAAATTGGTTGCCGCTGTTACTTAAAATTGTCCTAAAATAAAAGAACAATTGTATGCGGTCAAACACGTGTGATTATACCGATAGTTATATATGCAAGGAATGTAAAATACATATACCAGGATGTCATCTGTACACGTGTTACTTGTCTGTTCCGAGGTGTACTAGGGACTTATGGAGGTTAAACATCTCATATAGGCATCACATTTGAACAAACATATACTCAAATTTATGTCAAGGAGGATTTCACATGATACAATCAAGATGGAAACATCAGTGGCAGTACCTCTCCCGCTGCTGATCACGTCAGTTTTGAATATTCGGAGAGATCACATGCTCCGGCACATGCTTTGTCTCTACGACTTTATGTGTTGCGTAACAGCCAAAAATCAATGATTAGATGCATAGGACTTATTTAGCTGATCAGAATTCACGTGTAGGCCTAATTACTATATTTTACACCAATTGAATTGATGGAAATGCACTAAACTAAAAAGGTAATGTTCTTTTGACAGATAACCTAGCTAGCTAATCACAGCCATCCTAGTCACCTTGTTGCACATTTACTACAAGATTGTTGTAATTATGATGAGATTTTAAAACTGCGTCACCAGCTATAAATATTGACTTGCTCGAAATTTCGACCATCATCCGACGTTGTCTTTTTCAAGAGTGAGCTTCCGAAGCGGGAGAGAAGTCACATGACTCAAGTTGTTGGAACTAATACATCGCTATGCTTTGTTGCCCTATTTGATGCTTGAAAGCTACTGCATTTGATGTTACAACATCAAATTTTGTACCATATCCTTATATTGCTCATATATCATAAGTAATTAGCTTGGGAGCAAATAGCCTTGACATTAAGTTGGGGTTTTCATATCAACAGATGTTGCCACTTATGTAATTTATATGGAGAAGTGGAGTGTATATGAAACTTTCAAGCAGTAGAATGGAGTTGGATATTCACAGGAGGGATGATTTCATACTAAAACCACGGAACATTGAATTGAAACGAAGAACTATAAAATTAATCTCACACTTGTGAAATGATCTGGCACACCGCGGTGTTTTTTTTTTTTTTTTTTTTGTCAGTTTTTTTTTTTTACTGTCCATGTAGAGTAGACACTACTCAAACCAATGTATCAGGTACAAGGATTTGATGACAACCTGGGTAGAGACTACACTACATGAACTTGGAGGGAAACATACAAGGTGAGGCTGACCCCTCTCTATACCTTCCCAATCACCTGTGACTTCCGCCTTAAACTCAGATTCTCCTGTGCACATCACACCAGTTGCCTACAGGTCAACACCAGTTAAGACTTGTGAAGTTGCATGCCAAACATCATGCAATTCATCCAGACTGTAGGTGTCCAGGACATGTGAATGTTCCAATAATGCAATGTCAAGTTCAATCCCGCCCTGGGGGTCCGGGACATAGCGGGGTATATACCGGGACCATCGGTCTCGTCGGAAGCATTTTACTTTGGGACGTTCCGCTGTGGTGGGGCGCCTACCTAATTCCCTTCCGGGGCGAAATATTCTTATCAATTATTTAATAGATAACTTTAATCACATACGTTTAAGCCATTATGACATTGTGAACATGTTTATAAACATCGCGTTTTCACAGGACTGGAGCTTCCATTTTTAGAAAAAAGTAAGGCTTACACAAGAAGATTTTAAAAATGTTCAGGGGGTGGGGGGTGTGGTGGGGTGGGGTAGGGGAGTTATTTTATTATTACCCTCCGCGCGAAGCGCGGAACCCTTGGAATGTTTATTTCCAAAGCACGTTTCTCGTGAAATGGATGAACAAATTTGAAATTAGGCAAAAGGAATCACTTATAATTAATATAGTTATAAAAATCAAAGGTCTTAAAAAGTAAAAATCGAGTTAAGGCTGACTCAGAGATTTCCTGAGGAGGAGCCCTAATTTTCAAACAAATGTTGTTTTTTTGCATATACATAATGTTGGTCCATACACTAATCACTGTGTGAATAGCCAAGCTCAATCGAAGACTTTCATATAGAAACCATCACAAATTTTGTTATAAATTTCCGGATCGGAAATTTTTGTTTACACAGATCTATGGCACGTAAACCTGTAAATAAAATGTTTACGGCATGAAAAATCCGATTCAGTCTCAAACTTGGAATTGAGCATGTTAGGCGAATATCTGTAAGTTCTAGTTGACTATTGTAATTATTACACAAAAAAATTATATTTTGAAATCTCTGAATCAGCCCTCCTTTAAAAGTGAAGGTTTTTTGAACGAACCATAGTCAATTGATATAAGCGACAGGGGGTTGGAATGTGGGAGAGGTGGTTTCCCTTGCGAGCGTTCGTTGAGCGCGGAGGAAACCTTGCACTGTTCATTTTCCAAAGCACGTTTTCTCGTGAAAATTTAGGGAGGGACAATTTGAAATTAACAAAGGTTCCGCTTTATAATGATCTAGCAATTTAGATCAAACGGTCTTAAAAAGTTAAAATGAGTTAATGGGTAAGGTGGTATTTGAACCAAACCATAGGATCAATTGATTTGGAGAGTTCTGAAGCGACAAGGGTGGATGTGGGACGGCGGTTGGGCCTTCAGCGCGAAGAGCGGAATCATTGCATGTTCATTTTCCACTTCACATTTCTCGTGGAGATTGATGGAACAGAAACAAATTTGAAATTAGCAAAAGGTTCACATTATAGTTATACAAGGTGTCTCAGAAAAGTACACCCTAAAATTGGTGACCATAAACTTCAAAAAGTGAGATCAAGCATTTGATTAAAATTAAAAAGAATCTTAAACCACAATTATTTTCAATATTTAATGTAAACAGCATGATTCGGTTCAGTAGTTTCGAAAGAAGAAATAAGCGGATTATGAACACATGCAAGGACACTTCTTCCAAGTTTTGTATAAAGTTGATCAGGACAGAACAGGCAAGAAATAATCAATACTATTTCATTGTCTTTTTAATTTTATTTCTTAAAACAAAAAATAAGATAATGAATGATATTTTGAACCAGGTTCAACATCATATTGCACAGAATTACAAAAGAATTACATCTTTCTTTTCACGTAAAAAAAAGAAAGAACATGAAGAAATGTCAGCGATATATCTTCCAGCCTTTTTGACAAAATAATGTGAATACCGTGGCGTCGCCCAATACAGGGTTAAATTCCTTTTGCATTTAATTTATAAGGGGAATTTCAGGTCTAAGCAGTAATCCTGTTAAAGCTTGATCTGTGGATGTGTGGAACATTGTTACGTCTGCAACTTGGTCTTGGATATAGATCGATGGCTGCATGGTCTGTTTAAAGTTTGGGCTGTTCTCGCCTTCCACAGCGACTTTTGTTCAAATTATGTTAAAATTTTTGACAAATGTAACATAATTGTTCAAAGATTGTCTTCTTTGCAGGAGGATTATGTGGAATCTAAATTCATGCCTGACCAGAGTAATAAAGACGCCCTTTAATGGGCGACAAATATTGACTACCATCTTGTCTAGTAGAGGGTAAAACGCGGGGATTTTGATTTGCATCCATTCATTGTCTTTATTATTTAATGTCGAAGCCGCCATGTTATTGGAACAAGATGTCCAATTTAAATTTAAACTATGCGATAATCGTATCGTCAGGGTTATGACCTGTTAAAGTATGATTAAACGTCTCAATTCATTCTCTGCAGTGCCATGCCCACCCCTAGTTCAAAGTAACATATTTACATTTTCTACAGATTTATTGGTGTGTTTTCTAATAAAGATGATTAGTCGGTATTTACAATGTTTTGTTTTTTGGGGTTGTGGATTTTTGTAGAATTGATTACCTGGTAATTGTTTATTACTATAATAAAACGAACAAATTGTTGAACTCAATAAAATATTAAAACAAGGACGGTTCTTTGGGGAAGGAAAAGGACAGCTTGACACGAGTAATCAGCGCGTTTGTTAAACATCAAATCTGATTGCTATTATTTGTGAGCAAACTGAAGAAAAATGTCCATGACATGTGTTACATAAAGCTTATTTATGAACCGAATCAAGTGATGTTACAGTAAAATATAAAAAGTATTGTGGTTTAAGAGTATTTTAAAATTTATCAAATGTGATACTTACTTTTGAAGTATGGTCACTATAGTTAGGGTGTAATTCTTCTAAGACACCATGCATAGATCAAAGGCCTTAAAAGTAAAAAAAAAAATAGTTAATGGTAAGTTTTTATTTAACAAACCATAAGACCAAGAGAGTCAAGGAGATATAAAGGGGCACGGGGGTGGATGCGGCGAGAGTTCCTTCCCGCGCAAAGGGCGGAACTCTAGCCAGTTTTCTTTCCAAAACAACCTTTTCTCATAACATTGTGAATTTGTGAGTGGTTCACTTTATAATGCTTATAGCAAAAAAAGACATTGTTGACGGGCGGTTTACGTTTTTTACTCAATTATGTAAAGTGTCCATTGCGAATTCATATATATCACGTGGCGTGGGGGGGGTGGGTGCGGGAAGAGTGCCGCTCTCCCCGCCGAGGAAGCACGGATCCCTTGTTCATTTCAAAAAAACTTTCTCAATATGTTTTATTCAGCAACCATAAGTCAATGATTATTAGAGAGTCCTATGGGCCTATGAAACGGACAGAAAGAGGGTGGGTTTGGGAGGTGAACGCCTAGAAATGTTTGTTTATAAACATATTTTCTCATTGCCAATTGATAGAACAAATTTGAAATTCGCAAAGTGGTACTTATTTCATTGAAGACCGGTATACGGTGACTTTCACCGATGAACCTCTGCAAAGGCAGCCACATCAGCCTTTATTTCAGAGAATGACGAGTGCTGAGGGCATCGTTTCCGTAGGGGCACTTCCATTCGAGGTGGGTGACGCGTGTGTATGCTCTAAAGGAGGACATGAGGATATTCTAGAAAGAAAGCGCCCCCCAATTTTCCTCGAAACCCGGGTTTTTTTTTAAATATTTTGAATGCTACCAATGTAAGATAAAGGCTTACCTTTGCCCTACCAATTTTCTAAACGGAGGACCCATAATACGCAGGCATCTTCTGCAGCCCGTTGGCACATAAGGGATCCATTGGAGACCCAACCTCTGAAAATAAACTTTTCCATGAGAATTTGTCATGAAACTTGCACATATAATTAACCTAACGACATTAATATTAAAGTATTAGAGAAAAACAATTTGAAAATATTGACCAGTTCCAAAGGACATATCAGCATGGTGATTATTTAAAGAAGAAATATTAATTTTAATATCATTTATATTTTAAGTGTAACATAAGTATTATCCAGGGAACATGGATTCCAAACCTATTTTGGGGTATTTACATACAGGCATATAATTAGGTAATGAAATATTAATTTTAATTATATGATATTGATTAAATGTTACATGCCAAGGTACCACCAAAGGTTAAAACGGCTACATACAGAAACTATTTTTTTTTGTCACCAACCGTCCCGTTGGTGAATGGGGGGGGGGGGGGGTGCAGAAGTGGACCGGCTAATTTTCTCCGCTATTGTTGGACTCATATTTTATCAAAAGCGACGTAACTGAAAGTTAGGCATTTACAAACAAGTGTTGGATTAAAACGGACCGCGCGAAATTTTGAATTACACATGATTCCCTTGAATGGAATGCAAGTGCATACAGAAATTATGTGTGCGAACACAGATGAACTTTTTTTTTATTTTCCTAAACGGAGTTCTTTCTTGTTTAAGGGGAGGGGACTGTAGATGCCTCAAGGAATTCGCAAATAGGTATAACCTACACCAGTAGGCCTATACTGTTTAATTATTTTACAATTGTGCATTAACATTGGCGTCGGGTACAACTTCGAGTCCAGGGGTAAGCCTTATTATAGAATAACTAGTAATTGAAAAGTGCTTTAGCATAACAAATGATGCCACATCTATAACAGATCTGTTAAATTCATTCACATAAGTTATTCAAATCTATATTTCTTGTTTTGACATCGCATATTAAAACATGATGTTTTTATTTATTCTAATATAACTCACTTAGGGTCTAGTGCCACATGTGTAAAAATCTTGCCATCAATTGTGTTCAGGCATTTCATTGTCAATACTTAAAATTACTTATTACATTTAACCTTATATTATACCTGTGATAAGCTGTGATATTGGGTTGATTTAACTAAGATGGGGTTGGCTGTTTGTGCGCATGTGTGTGGGCGTGTGAGTGTGGTGTTGGTTTGTTTGTTGTGTGGGGTGGTGGTTTTGAAAATGGTTTGCGCTCTTTTGCTTATTACCTTAAGGCTGTCGGCCTATAGGTGGTGTAGGAGTACTATCAGCATGGTAAAGTAACTGTTATAGGTTTTCGTAATGTGGCAACACTCAGTAACTGTGAAAATAGTACTGGCCAATAATGCTATAGACAGTCGGGTGTACGGATATTAACATGGAGTAAAAGACATACTGAGCATGACTTGTTATCGTCTTCAAAATAGCTTCTTGTCTTCCTAAAGGTATTTAGTAGTACTAAGTACATAACATGGTGTCAGATAGGCCTAGCGAAACCTGCGGACGTGCATACTCCGGAGGGCCTAGGTATGAGTTATAAAATAGCGAAAGTGCGCCTTCGGTACCGTAGCATAGCCTGTAAAAAAAAAGTTTGTCTGTCAAAATACCCAATGCGGTTTGTGGATCGATCCCACGCGCAGTAACTTCTCCGACGTAAGCTGGCGCTGTTCAGGAGACGGGTTCCCCTATACGGAATTAAAGCGTACGAATCACGATTATTTGTTACATTGCATTTTACATTGTTCCTGCCTGTGTCCAGCACATGGGTGGATCGAGTAGCTTGGTGTTGCTGTTGTGCACCTATACAGTGTAAGTTCACCAGAATTTGGGTATGATGAAATAATTATACTGCCTGCCTGTGTCCAGCACACTGGGTGGATTGAGTAGCTTAGTGTTGCTTGTGGTCACTACAGTTATAATTACTGTTTAGTCTTAGTTGTGAATAAGCTAAAATTCTTAAACGCGAAAATGGCAACTATCAAATACCGACATACCAATGAAAACTTGAAAAGGTGATGAGAAGAAACTGGAAAAACTTGAAAGAATCGTGGATGACTATTTGGTAGCCACTGAACTGAAATATAAAAAGGATAAGAAAATCCAAGTGGCAACGTTACAGTCGGTGCTGGGACAGATTGCGCAAGCGTAAAACTAGTCAAGTATAACTGAGGATCAGTTAAAGGACCCGGATGTAATTGTGGAAAAATTGACCGAGCACTCCACCCAAACGCAATGACTATATGATAAATAGTTTATTCATAAGGCCAGACCAACAACCAAATGAGACAAATAGCCCGTCTCTTCAAGAGTCTGCGTAGATGTGGAAACCGTGGAACATTCGGAGCGCTACCGGACGACGAAATGCTACGTGACAGACTGGTACTCGGCTGTTTAGGACAAAGCTGCCCGAGCACGTAGTTTAGGCAGAAGGAAGTCATTTGAATTGCTAAGAAGCGCTGAAATTAGGCCGAAGTTAGAATCGCCAACGTAGATGCAACTAACAGGAGAGCAAGGGTTTAATACCCAGAGCGAGAAAGGGGGAAAGCCATACAGAGCAAGCAAAAACGCAACAATAATCAACCCCAAGTATGACAAAGCGAGCATCCAGTAACGCACCATGCAAGATTCCACTAGACAATCCAGACAGACTCTTCTTGATACTGGTCTGGGTGCAGCGCTGATACAGAATGGTCAGCCGGTAGCATATGCTAGCCGTGCCTTAACGGATCCCGAAACTCGATATGCCCAGATCGATAAGGAATTTTGGCCGTGGTGTGGGTTAAGAACTATTTTCACCAGATACTGTACGGCAAACATGTGTGTGTGCAATCGGTCATAAGCCACTTGAATTATCTCAAGCTACTGCACAAGGCTCCTATATAAGACTTCAAACCCTCCTTCTCCGCTTGGCAGAAATATGATACAGCAGATCAAGTATCAGCCCTGGAAAGCAAATGTATCTAGCAGCTACACGCAGCCGGCGTATATACCAACACAGCAGACCAAGAAACAGAAACTAGAAACGTATCACTGTGCAAATAATCAGAGTCACTGAACCAAGACTGAGGAAATCAGGCACACATCAAGCAGACCAACCATGCAAAACCTTAAAGCCATTATCCTGGACGGATGGCCAGAGCATGTTAGTGAAGTACAACCAGCATTGGTACCATATTTTCATTGCGAGAGAATTAGCGATGAATGAAGGACATTAATATGCAGAGGGAGAATAGACCGATTTATACCCAGGAAGCTTAAGAATATATGCTGCAAACGCATACATAGTTCACACGGGCGTCGAAGGATAGGATGCATGGCGTAGAGCAACGTGAGTGTCTTTCTACTGGCCTCGCATGAGTGCAGAGGTGAAAGATTATATCCAGAAGTGTGAAGCCTGTTGCACGTACAACAAAAGAAGCCAAAAGAATCACTGAGTCGCATGATGTGCCGAAATAGACCCTGCGGCCCAAAATTTCGGTACGGACATTGTTATCACTCAGAGAAAAGACATCTCCATAACTGTGGATTAATGTCGGTTTTGGTAATAGACTACCGTGAGGATACCAAGAGATTACAGTAATTCACACAATGAAAGCCAAAATGTAGTGAGGTATGAATCCGGATGTGGTTATTTCGGACTCTGCAATGAGAGTACACTGGATCAGAATTCAGCAACTTTGCCAAGCGTGTAAAATTGGACCAAGAAATCGTCGCGCACATCACAATTTGTATGGCAAGGCAGAAGCCGCAATTTAAAAGTGCCAAAGCGATACTCAGAAAATCCAAAGCGGCTGGAAATGACCAATTATTAGCCCATACTAGCTTATAGAAATACACATCAATAGACATGGACACCAGTCCAGTGCAACACTTAATGCAGCGTAGAACAAAGACACTTCTCCCAACCAACCTGAAAACATTCTTGCTCAAAACGTGAACTGTAATGTTGCCTTCAAACAACAACAAACGTAACGCCAAAAACAAGGCTCATACTACAAACAGAGGTTGCAGCAATCTTCCGGAAACACTCAAGCAAGGAGAAAAGTGTCGAGTTCCACCAACAAAATATCACCAAAGAGTGGCAGAAAGCAGTTGTGAAAGCCTAAGTAGCACCTAGGTCTTATGAGGTTACAACAGAAGCAGAGGACCCTGAGACGCAAAGAAACCACCTGCTAAATCCAAGTGAAAAAGTACTGCCCTCAAGAACCAGAACCAGATGGGGATGACATTCAGCCAGCCAAGCATAACAGAGAAAATCCCAGTAGACCAGCCAACTCGGGTGAGCACAGCCACGAGCAGTACACAAGACCAGCCTTGGGTGATCGTAGGACGACTTTGGAGTCAAGGAAGCCTGGATGACTTGAAGACTACCTACAAAAGAACATATTTTAGGGTGTCATAGATATAGTTTAGAACGTGAAAACACACGGTTTACTCTTTAAATTCACTCACAGTTTGGAAAGTGAATTTTGTGTAATGTTAAGTAGTTGCAGTTAAAGACTAGTGATTAATGGACATTATGTGCGTTATTATGATAATAAAAGCAAATTATAAGGGAAAGGAAGACAAAAAAGTTCTTAGTTAATTGTATTAGTGTTCCTAAGCGAAGAAAAGCACACATTCAGTTTATCACACAATACACACAGATTGATTACTACAAAATGATCGCTCCTGTGTTGAGCAATAATTATGCATAAGTGAGAGAGCCTTGAAACATTGCCGAGGAAAACTTCCGGGATAATAATAGGTTAAAGCAGCAGAGGAAAGCTCAACCAATACAAGACAAAAGTACAATGAATTATGTCAATTTTAATTCAGTGCAAATTAGCACTTTAACAACGTTTGGTGAAGGGTATTTGTTACACAGGAAAAACTTGTGTTATTGAGCTTCGAACTCTGTCAGCATAGATAGATTGGTCATTTGGCGTTATTTTATAACCTAGGGTCACTCCTATCAACAAAACGGGCAGAATAATCCCTTTATAGTGTATTTTCCCAAGAACGATCTTCCAACATGTGACCAAGCCGTTCGAGTAGCACGGAGGGAGGCTATAAACACGGAAAAATATCGATGGAATTATTGGACTGAAAAAAGGCCACCACAAAAAATAATTATGTTTTATAATCGACGTGCTATTTTATATGGATCTCCCCGTACCATTCTTGCGGAGGTGAAAACATCAATGAGGAGCGCAAGGGGGGGACTATGGTAATCCATTGTTATTGTGAGCAAGCAATGTTAATGCCGAAATATCCCTATTTATTAGTGCGGTCCCATACATATGACTGAAAAGGTGTATTTTAGTGGGCAGGTGGGGTGAGTTTAGGTTTAAAGCGACAGGAGAAGTGGTCATCCAAGATATCTGAGTTGGCACGGCATTTGAATTCTGTCCTTTTCCGGTTTAGAGCCCCTTCCGATTATTGAGAATAGGTCCAAAACTTAGGGGGACGAACGTTATCACGCGAATCGACTATACCATTATCCATGTACCGCGGACATTAACCTCCATGTTACATCAGATTGGCCCCATACTGCAATTAACTGGCTTTTGATTAAAGGGACCCTCGCGGTATACAGTTTGATGTATTGTATTACATAGACCCCAATGAGTAATTGTAACAGAAATATTACCAAAGCCTATCAGACTAAAAAGGGAATCTTATTAATGCAGGACAGTTGAACGAAAGTAAATAACAAATTAAAGTGCCTCTGCAATGATGGTAACTAGCCACCACTCCAATGAATTTCAAAGATTATAGCTTTGTGATTCCCTTCATTGCCGAGGTACACAGGTCATCGATTTTTTTCATTAATGACTTTCATTTCAACTAATACGAAAATGGTTTGATGCCGGCTCTTTTAAATTGAACATTCAAAATAGCTGCTTCATTAATTCAAAAAGTATTCAGAATTGGTCAGTTGTAATAGGTTTGCACAGGGCAGCTTATACTTACTTACATGACTGTATACCTGTTCAGATTATAAACGACCGAAGGTTGGACAAAAGTGATATCTTTGGACAACTGACAAATATATACCTGAAGACAGTACATCCTTACTTTTGATCATCATCCCTGCCCATCCCAGCACCTAAGATCGCTCTTCAGAAAACGTACTATAGTAACCATGCACTGAGTCATGGATAGTTATCCTGGACTCTAGTTTAAAACTGTAGTTAAGGTAAACAGTTATAGTTAAAGATTTAAAATTCATGCCACAACAGAGACTCAAAGTTAAATGAACAGAGATAGGACTATTTACTGAACTTTAAAGTTGCAACAAATGCATAGGCTTTATTATAAAGTCAGCTTATGATACAGCATAAACATGTTTAGTTCACAATTTGAGCTACATTCCTCATGAGGCCAACTTTCATTACTGGTTCAAATATGCCTTTCTTTAAAGAAAGAGGGATGTTATATGTTTATGTAATGTGGCAGAACACTCAGTATAACGTGTGAAATAGTACTGGTCAATCCGGCTATAGACAGATCGGGTGTACGATAGGAGTAAAGACATACTGGAGCAAGTACTTGTTATCGTCTTCAAATCGCTTCTTATTGGTCTCCTAAAGGTATTGGTAGTACTAATTTACATAACATAACAAAGGAGGATAATCTCGAGGACTATACCTGTTATACCATGTGCATGCACAAATTTAACAAAATTAAATTGGGGTTATTTTTAAAAAAATCTCAATTAAAGTGTCACGAGGATTTCTTTCCATATCAGGTGTCTCTCAACAAATCAAAAGTTCTGATTGTTGTCCTTATGTAAAGCTTTCCATCAAAATTATCCCTATCTCAGGATTAAGCTGAGAAATGTTTCTGTGGTACCAAAATTGTGAATTTCTAATTTCGTATAGGAGCAATAAAATTCAATCCTATTTTTATATTTAAATTAAGCAATCAAAATTAACCTTTTTTCTCTTTTTTTCTTTTTAAAAACCATTTCTTTCTGTATAATAATACAAGGTAGAAATCTATTTAGTGTCTATCTATTTGAAATTACCTTTATGACACAATATTTCGTGCCTCAAAATCTCTTGTTGCACCTTTATCCATTATGCATTAAACTATAACAAGAAAAAATAACCACCTTGATTCTAGCTTAGACATGGTAAGGCAATTAAACCACCGATCACGGGCCACTGATGCATGTTGCAACAGCCTGGCCTTTTGACCTCTTGCTCCTGGCTTCTCACATTGTTTCCCCACATTCCTAGTATAGTATAATACGCCATACTACTAATTTTGAATTTCAGGTCATGGAAAAACACAAAAAAACTATATTCCTCACTCTTGCATGTACTTAATACACGATGTTCTTTAAAGGTAAATTACCTGATCGTGCTTTCCAAGCCGTATATCCGCTTTATAATAGCTTTATATGGGTACAAGACAAATGGAAATGACTCTGTTGGTATTAAAATCTTTAGAAGTCTAAACATGAGAAATACATCATGACATAATACATTCTCATCTATTAGTGCTCCATATATATCTTATCCCAGCATATAAATATGAACCATATTACAGTCTGAAAGTATTGAAAGCTACTCAAGCAGAAACAGAGAATTGCAAACATTCACACCCAAAGTAGGGAAAATCTTTTACCTTTTTCAAAAGTAATATTCAAGGTTGTTCCAAGGCCCATGCTGTCTGGCGGTTGAGCTACGGGGACCTTTGTTGCCCTCTTGTAGCTGCAAGACTCTTATTTCATATAGCTAAAACTGTGATTTCTGTGTTTTCTAGAAACATCTTGGTTAATTATTCTCATTTAATAAATTCTCCATAATTTTTATTTACACGAAACATTTGCGTAAGTAGTATTTGTGGTTAAATGAACTATCATCTTAGTATCATGTTATTCTAAACACATAGTTTTTACTTCTAAAAAGAAAAAAATAAGATCTTTATATAACACTCAATAAAGAGTCTCAAGTTTTTGACTAGATTGTTGACTAGGCTAGCTTTGACTGCTGGCACAATAAACCGCACCCGTCCATACCGTTAGTTGAAAGAGCGTAAATCAGTCATGCACAGATATCAAATTCCACCAATCTTATAACTGGACTGTGGAAACGTACGAGATAGCTAGAGGTGAGTTTTTTTTTTTAAAAAAAAAAAAAATTTTATTAAATTAAACATTATAATGTTCGATTTAAGTATGGCTACTCTGCATCATATGGCCTACTAGCAATCCAGTAGCTGTCAGTAGCTTCATGTACAGAGCTGAAATATAATTAGGTCAGACATGTCTTCTTTTAGTCTTCGCATATAATGTTTGTTGTTTGTTGTGTTTTTTCCCCGCCCACGGTCATGGGCTTTTGCCACCCCCCCCCCGCCCCCCCAAAAAAAAATCTTTTGCCTGCCGAAATAAAAATGAGGGATTTTTGGCAAAATTCGGCGCTTTGGGGCAAAAAAATCACAATTTCAGGACATCAGCGATTTTTGACCAAATTGGTTAAAAATCTCCAAATATTTTTAGAATTTCACTTTGCCCTCCCAAACAATCACCCCCCCCGTTTGGCCCCCCCCCAAAAAAAAGAAGTCTGTTGCCGCCACTGTACCACCATGTTTTATTTTATTCCTTTTTCGTATACACTCCTATACGTAAAGAACTGTTTAGCTTTCAACCACCTCACGGATCACAACCTCGACGCAACTGTTGTAAAGGCCTATTTCCACAAAAAGAATATAATTTATATTGTAAAGGGTGACTTTAAAATTTTAGAAAGAAAAAAATAACGTTAATATCATTTTATTTTATAATTTCAGAATTTTGGAATACGTACAAGCCGATGTATCTAAACCTAAAGCGCTAACATAGCACCTCCGTGAGACACGATTTGAACCTCACAGCATGCACCACCATTAAACACTACGGTGTAACCGCGGTGAAACAAAATCTGATGATCAGATTTGGTAACCAACGATTCGTTACAACACTCACTGAAGCTACGACTATGCAGTCACCACGCCTCAAGACAGATCAAACCATACCACCAACCACCCAATACAGTGAACGTAATCTGACATCATATTTTGTAAATAACGATGCCATTATAGCACTTGAGCTGATAAGGCAGTTTTACTACGTACGCCTAATAAGAACGTCGACAACATACCACAATTGAACACTAACTGTGAACGAAATCTCGCGTCAGATATTTTTGGAGCAAGAATTCTTGCCATATTATCAATTAATCAATTTAAAAAAAAACGGTTATTTTTATCCACTTGATTCTCAATAAATAAAGAACACTATAATACAAATGGAATTGCAGCCGACTCAATGTTTTGAGTTTGTGTCATTGCATGTTGCAAGTAAATAAAGAAATGTATAATATAAATTGTGGCAAAATACCATATTTTCCATATCCCCAATAGAATCCATTTTCAAAATAGAATGTTTTTATATATTATATGCCCCATGCAGCTCAACGGCTCCCATCAAAATATTACGGTTTTGATCCACATAAAAACATTGTTTAAAAGTCTTATATACCAAAGACAAAATATTTGGAACGCACTATTTTCATGAAATGTCCATATTTGCGATTTCGCTGGTTGGCGAATATTAGTACGCCACTAAACTACGCTTGCCATCAACACCACACGAACTGATATTCCATTTTGGTTTAAATAGCGAATTTTCCACTATTTTCACCCGCGTTTCTATGGCACCTACCATATTTTGGTCTTCCGGGGGACTTTTGACGGCGTCATTTTAAACCTCAAAAGAGTGCCGGTTCTTTGGACCCATCTAACCGCCGGGGGGGGGGGGGGGGGGGGGGTGGATTCAGCCCCCTTTGGTCTCTGAAAACGGGATTGATGACTATCATATGTTGGTGACCAATGGAAGCTATGACCCCTCCCGGATCCTTGATACCACAAATACAACATACCTTGTAATGACGTCAAAAATGCGAAAAATTAAAAAAAAAGCTCGCAATTCATGGTTTTTTCGCCATTTTTCAAGCAAAAGTTGGCTTTTTTGGCCATGATGTGTGTCAAGTATGCGCCAACATGCTCTTCCTACAAATAATCAAACAAATAGATAAAACTATAGTGTAACTGTAATCTACACAAAATGGATTTCTGCTGTTCGGTGTAATTTCATGGGAAATAGCTTTTCTTTGCACGCATGCGCGATTACGTAACGACGCCGCGACATGACCGGAAGTCCGATTTTGTTAAAATTACTACATCGAGCCAAGGCTTCAAAGAAAATGGTCGTTAGTTTCACCTCAAAAAAAATAACCAATAGGTGAGAACACAAAAAAATGTCGAGGGGGCGCTCCCCGGGCCTTTTAGGGTTAATGTATACTAGACATGTGACCATTATTTTGGAATTAACGGATATATACAAAGACTACATGGTTGGAGGGGAAATAGGCAATCTATTTTCCCCGAGGTACTGGGCTACAGGCCTACCCCCCCGAACCCAACGGGTGAGGGGTGGTAGGCCTGTAACCAGTACCAGGAGGGAAAATAGTTGCACTATTTCCCCGACGTAGCATGTAGTATTTGTTTTTATTACACCTTATAAATATTTATGAGATAATGGGCATACGAATTTTAACCATCTCGTGTTGACTGTAACGTGGCTTTTAAAAAAAAATCGCCATCCCGTTTTACTAACCTGCCACATTAAAATCGCCCCCAACATGCCCAACAACTCGTCCAAGTCAGCACCATTTCGCACTTCAGCTTCCGCAAGAGAACTTCCTTTATCCGTACACCTAGTCTGAAAAACTGTTCACAGCCTTCCGGCGACAAATCGCGTGTTTGTGCATCTTTATTTTGTATTCACGCAGCAATTTCGGTACGTCTTGTCAAAGACGCTGACCGACTACTGGCGGCGTGCCATTTTGTGTTTGTTTTGTTAACACGGAGTAAGTTCCTCCTTTCTAGTAGAACCCTAATAACTACAAGGCCGTGACCAAAATGCTAACATAGATAATTCTGCCTCTGGGTACGATGATATAGGAAAGTAGTAAAAAATACCGCATAGGAAATAGTCAAATTCACTGATAGCTCAATTTACATCCCTGTGTCCGGTGCAATTTGAACCAATGAATAAGGCTTATCCTATTCTCATGAATATTTATAAGGTGAATAGTATCTGATTCAGTATACCTTCCCAGTGTTAGGTAGTTAGTTTCCGCCCCAGACTGTTTTGCCACCTTCGAGGTTAATCACCAGTCCAGCTCCATTTGCAAAACTTCGGTCTGTTGCTGATACTACAAGACTAAAAATCCCTTTCGCAAGGAGATCTTTTTGGCGACAATACCTTTACCACATACGGCCAACGTATATGGAACTCATTACCGACCCGCGTCGTAATATCAGGGAAACAACCTCAAAATGCATCTCAAATCTTACTTATATCTGTTTCTTTGGCTTTAATATACTCCCCCTTTTTCTTCTCTGCACGGCCTTTGGTAATAGTAATGTTCATAATAATAATAATAATAATATAATAATAATGTGTATTATACTGTGTATTATTGTGTACGAATAGGCGATTTACAAATATTATAGTATGTTATGTATGTATGTAAGGTCGCCCTTTGGTCATTTGTATGTGCAAATAATCGAATACAAATTACTAACTATAATTTGCCAAGTAAGATGGAAGTTAGGGGTTATAGTAGCGTTAAGCAATATGGACGGTGGTGATTCGTAATCATCGCTTGCATAATTTAAAATGCAGAAATGAGGAAGGCCAGAAAGGGAAAGAGGTGGAAATAGATGATAGCAGCAGACAAGGTAAGCAAAATAAATTAAAAAAACAGAAAGCAGAGAAAATGAGAGAGCTAGAGGCCGAACAAAATAATGAGAACGGAAGACGGGACAGGAAAGGACAAGACCAGGAGATACGAAAAAAAAATTAAAAAAATAAAGGGAATAAGCAAAACAGAAGAAAGAACATGAAAAAGAGGCGATTGAAATATGACATCCCATCAAAACACAACAGGCATGGTGACAAAAATAACGAAGGAAAAAAAAAAAAAATTAAAAAAACAATGAGAATTAATATACAAACGCACAAAGAGAGAGCGACTGAAAAGCACGATACAATGAAACGAACTAAGATGAAGATGGCTTTGGTAATTATATTACCATTAGTGGGCAAACCAATTGGTCATTTTTGCAATCCATGTTAAAATTCACCCTAAGCTCCCCATAAATGGTAGAATACCTCCGCCGCTCATCCCAACGTGGAAGGACGACGACACGTGTTATGTTACACACACAAAATGCCGTCAAATTTATTCGAGGATAGCACTTACAAATTATCTTGCCATAAATAAAACATGAACCAATTTGCTAATTATCATGATCATCACTTTAATTTAAAACGTTCTTCACCTTTAGTATAAATGGAAAGATTTTGCAAGTCTAACAAATTATATCGTTGTCTACAAGTTTGACATTTTTCTTCCACAGACCTGTTGGCAAGGTAACACAACACCACTGAAACAAGTATTTCTCAACCATTGAAATAAATAAGCAAATAAATAAATAAATAAATAAAAAAAATAAAAAAAACAAATAAATAAATGAATAAAAACAGAAACAATTAACAACTGCATTTCAACAAACAAGCAAATGAACGATCAAAAATTAAGATGCCGTTCTGATGAAAAGGAGACGCATGCAAGGCTAATACTATGCTACAAAATGTTGGTTATGTAGGCCGCAGCTTAATCCCTCGCGCCAAAAAGGCCCAAAATACACTAACTGATCTGGGAGGGGTGTTTTAGGTTAATTCGAGGGTGCTAAGTTGGTGGAAAGTGGTGAACAAATTTCAAAGTTACATATAAGGTCAAATTTGTTTGATTTGTTGTCATTATTAAAATGGATGAAAACCGTTAACGTTAACTGATTATGTGGATGCTAGCGAGCCAAGTAAAGCACCAACTAAGGTGAATATCATTTCCTTAAACGTACATTTGTCGTGATCCTAGCACCCCTTTTTTGGACTTATTGTTCACTAGATATGCCCGAGAAAAGGTTATTTACAACATCTCATTTGATTCTGATAGTGCAATTTGATGTTATTCCCCATTTTTTCACACTGCCCCATCGACCACTGCGTTACAATTTCTGTCCGTTTACATAGTTGTTTGTGAATACTAGGGGTGGGCTATAAATGGGTCATTTTTGCTTTTCATTAGGGCTTTGTATTCTATTATACCTATCTCAACATGAAATGACAACATTTTTCAAAAGCATTAAAAATACCTGTGAAAAATGTAATTAAGAGGAACTTTCTGCTCAAATCCACTCCCACTACAAAATTAAAGGACATGACACAAGAGGGCGCTGCACACTTTTTTCTTCGACCAGAGGTAAAATATTTTATCATTTCATGTTGAGATAGGTTTAGTAGAATACAAAGAAACCCCAGCCCTAATGAAAATAACCAAAAAACAAAAAAGTAATTTTGCCCTCCGTATAGCCCACTCCTATTAATACTAAAATCTTCTATACCAGATCGAATTTGCACGTAAGAATAGGCACACATACTCTACTTAGGTCAACGTTTCAGATAATTTAAAAATCTCAACTTTTATGAGGTAAGTCGGGGAACGAGGCTTAATTTAGATCACGAAATATCACATAAATCTGTACACATGGATTGTGACAGCTTTGTAAAATTTATTTAAACAGTTGTCATTAAAGGTACATAAGCCCAATAGCTAATAACCTCGTCTCCAGAAGCCACAGATTTTACTATTTACGCTGCGAATTTTAGAGCCAAAAAAAAACAACAATTCCACTCTTAGTGACAGGCTGTACTTATCCACACAAGACACTACAACACCCACCTACACCCTGATGTCGTACCATTTCGGAATTTCATTTTTCCACTGCATTCGTAGTTCATTCAAATATCGTCACTGTTGTTGATTTACCATATGGTTTGTATTATGCTTATATGTGACAGTCGTCATATACGCCATCCTCCACCCTCAGGACCGATATAGCGTAGATTTTTCTTGCCTTTTCGTTGGTCGTCAAATTTAAACATGGCCTAGCAACGCTACGCTATATCTTGTTCTGTGGTGATTTCCCGCATCGTGTTAGTTTCTACATTCAGTGCTCACCCTTTCCACTCAATTTATTTTCTTTTTTATTTGGGCTTTAGTAATGGTTTGTTTCACTGTTCATTGTTCCCCATGTATGGCCTATGAAGACTCGTCCGGAAAGCTTGCCAATAAAAAAATCTTGTGACCTGCTACGCCGCTCGTCTTACTATTTCTCTTTCTCTCATTCATATATATATATATCTATATATATATTATATATATATATCTATTTATTAATTATCTATATATCTATTAGTCTATATATATATATCGGTTAACCGCATCACAACGCGGCTTCAGACCCGGTCACTCCTGCGAGACTCAATCATTCAAACCGTTCATGATTTTACCATTTCATTAAATACCAAAACCCAACTAAGTCATCAATAATATTTCTGCAAAGGCATTGACCAGTGCCCCCATAACCGCCTTCTACTCAATGCACAAATATGGTATAAAGGGGTAAATCAACGATTGGTTCTCATCCTTCCTGAAGATCGAGAAGGCAAGAGTCGTCGTAGGAGGGGCTATTCAGAGTGGGCAGAAGTCGAATCAGGCGTTGCACAAGGGACTGTCCTGGGTCCCTTATTATTTCATTAATCTATATAAATGTTTTAACCCTTGGTATTATTTTGCACAAATACAGTTCCTCAGCGTCCATAAATTGCCAAGAAGAACTAAAGCTGAGTTTTCTGTAACAACAACGGAATTAAAGTCAATTTCAATTCGCCTGCTGTTTTTTTTGCAAGCGGAAACAAAACTTTCTATGGTTTTACTTTGACTCCTAAGTTTCGTTTTAGGTTAAACCTAAATCTTGCTGAACCAATGTAAACTGTGGTCTTACAACAGCTATCTTGAAATTCCTTATTTGGGAAATTTGAACAATTTTTACTTAGCACTTTTCTTTTGTACCTCTGGGATATTTTGTTATAATCTTTCAATTACTCTCCGACCTTCTATTGTTTTAACAATTATTTGGGTTACTCTTGTACTCCATTCACTGCTGAAGACCATGTTTACTCTATGTACGCGATGCATCTTGATTGGCTCCAAATCGGCCAACAGTAATTTGTTAAGTTCCTCTCCAAAATAGGCGTAACTTCTACCTCCAAGTCCAAATGACACCATAAACGTTTTCTGAAATAGCCTGTTTATCCTTCTTCTTTAACCATTAGCAACATTTGAGGCAAAAACAATTCTCACTATTTTAATTATTTTTATTCTGAATGTAGGTTTTTTTTTTTATTGTAATGACTCACACTGTACATTAAACGTTTCACAAATCCTACATTAATTGTTTCCAAAATCAGGGATACGCCACTGATTCTAGGGGGGGGATTAATCTTTGCCCGTCACACGGCAAGGGAGAAATCTTCAGATCCTTGCCCACAGCGCCTGACTAGCGTCTATTACGCGTTTACGCCCCTGAAGGAAATCAGCTTAGCATCTGATGTTTCGAATGTAGCAAGCAACCAAAACAGACTTCTTCTTACCTCGTCCTCTCGAGCAAGGTTTACTGATCGGTTTAGGGTTACGCATCAAAAGGAACATTTAATTTTCAGATTTTTGGTGAAATCACTTTAAGGGTTATCCTCATCTCCTTGGACTCATTTTTTAAAAGTTGCAAGGTGGGAACATTGCATCAGTCCATTCAGAGGCCATTTTGTGTAACCGAGGTTTTAGAACCAACATTACAGACGACTTTTTTTCACGATAAAATAAATTTGGTCTATAGTTTTTAGCTTTCAACTTTCTAAAGGTTTTTGTGGTTAAATATTATAGCGTTAACATTATTCGAATTAAACAACAAAAATATTTCGAAATATTTCTACAGAATAGTTTCTCCCAGCGGTTTGTTAGCATGTTGATGGCAAAATTGTCCATAGCTTATGACAAAAGAATGTACAAAGTGTTTTTATTCCTAAGCAGAAAGTCAGAACTTGAAAAAAAAACACGCTGCGCTATCTGACCTTTATTTTGACCGCAACTAAGCGTGTGAATGAAAGGTTAAACTTAGAAACCAATTAAATCTTCACCAAAATTGAAATTGAAATCATGACGGGACGGACACTTTTTCATCACGGACGGATATTGCATTACTTTTGTATTGTTGTCACAGATTATCATTTTCACCAAAATGAATTGACTTTGCCATTAATTACCAGTTTAATGGTCCTTGAGAGTTTTTTCAATCCTTTGCATGATAAAACCGATTTCGATAATTAGGCGATTATTTTCACATTTTCTTCAATTTTATTCATTACTCTTTTTCTTTGGGTGAAAGTGTATAACTTCGATGCCAGTTGGCCATGTACCACTTACTGTCAGCTACACCGGTGTATAAGTAACCATTGCCGGCGTTCATAGTCCGGGAACAATGGTGAACAATAGGGCAATCGAGTCAGTTTGACTCTTACGCAACATAGTTCACGCTTCTTCCGTTATCGTTATGGAGCCCCGGACTATGCTCCTACGGACTATATCTGCTTTCACACCAGGTAATAAGCTAACGGACTTAACCGTTATGTCGGATTATAAGCGCTAGTACCGTTAAATACGCGTCCACACGACAAATTTACGTCCGATACTAACACCGATAGAATTTAAAAAATCCTGATCAGTGCGCGTTCCCTCATACGCTCTAACACATGGATATCGGGCTGCCGAACAGTGGAATGGTCGCCGAGTGAGACAACAGGAAGTTGGTTTGTGACGTCTATACAATATGCGGAAACACATGCATGCATCTGTGGTGCCATATTGTCACACATTATGTTCTATTGTTTTGACAAGTTTCATGCATTGTTTCTCGCCATACTTGTTATGTCAAAAACACTTCCTGATGTTTCATCGGCGACTCAGCCGCTATCCATTGTAGAGTTCACAGCTATTTACGTGTCGTCTTGGCAGACAGCGAGGGCCATTGTTGACTCTTGGCAAACCTTGGCCAATCTTCACTGCCCTAGGAAGTTTATCAACACGTCATTATCGGCTGAAGCACAGTGGGAAACTCCACGTACCACAGTTGTCAGATAGCGTTATTCTCATTTTTGTACATTGCGGTCCACTGGAGATTGCGCGAAATACTTGGCCTATCGCACAAAAATATCCTAACTAAATTGTCCAGTTGCTGACTATAGTCGATTCGCGTGATACTTCGTCCCCCTGTCGTTTTGGACTATTCAATTAAGTCGGAGAGGGAAAGTGAAAGAATTCAAATGCATGTGCCACCCCGGATTATCTTGGAGACACTACGGTCATATTACTCACTCATCCTGCACTAATACACTGTCATTCATGTGTGTAAACGCACATATTGTATTTCAGTCCTTAACATTCCTCACAATAACATGATTAACAGAAGTCCCTGCGCATCATTGAATTTTCACCTCCGCAAGAATGGTACGGAGTCACCTATCAGATGAATCGAGTAATATTTTATACTACACTACAGGTTTATTTATTGGAAAAAAATTTTTTATTTTTGTTCTGATAAGCTAATAAGCAATGTTTTTTCTTACCTTTTCTGCTGGCTCAATTCTCGATTGCTGCTGCTGTCAAGTCATGCCACCCTCAGGCTTTACTAAAAATCTAGTGAGCTAAGGGGTCTTTATTGTCAGGAACCCGTTTCTAACATCAGATTTACCACCTGATTCGTTGATTTCGCGAAGTCCAAGTACCGCGAATACCGTTTTTTCTCCTTGTTCAAGCTAATCGAAGAGCCTTTAACATAGCGTTTGGCGCTAGGGAGTCCAATGACGTGGCATGTTAGAATAGCGGCCTATAGCGATGCGTACGGAATAGGATGGCGCTGTCTCAGCACTAGAGATGCTATTGGGGGGAGGAGACATGAGGAGATTCCAGAAGAAGCGCCCCAAATTTTTCTCGAACCTAGGTTTTTTTACATATTGGAATGCTTACCAATGTATTAGATCACCCCGGAAGTAATAAGCCGAGGGGATAGCCGTCTTTATGTAATTAAGATGATGATTTAGTAGTTTCTGTAGTGCACGACGAAAGTCAAAGAGTGGTTTTCTACGGGAACGATTACGAGAAATGTAAAAAGATTATCAATAAGTAGAAATAAAACCGCATTTGCATCAAAAGGAATTCGTTCAGCGGGACAAGTATTTTGGAATGGTTTGACTAGCGATTTAAAAATTGCCCATAAATCTGAAATGTTTCAAGTATAAGTTTGAAATCCTTCAAATTATGCAAGATCAATAAGAAGATCCATCTTTGTAAATTACATAATGTTGGTAATTTAATATGGGGACTAAAAATTGTCGAATTTCCTTAGAACATAGTATTGGTATCTACACATAGTTAAGTGCAACATTTCCGAAGGGGTCAACCACCTCTGGCCATCCTTGGCCTTTTGGTTGACTTCCTCCGTTTCAATACCATTATTTTATACTTTATTTATATAAAAAAAGAAAAATTAAAAAATCATTTTATTGACATGAATAACATATGTATGATATGAGGGGGGAAATGATATGATAGCAGGCAAGTCAAAACAAGGTTTGCGTTTTCTTTTGCACCTGTATTGTCCCATTACTCTTCCAAGTTCTTGGTAGGTGGTCTACAAACGATCCAGTGATGTGAGAGAAAAGGTGACTTACGTCCGACCGTGTGACACGACTGGTGTTTTCGGCTTAATATTCACTTAATGTGTGATCTAATACAATTGATAAGCATTCCGAGTATGCAAAAACAAAAGCAAAATAACAAACGGGTTCCGATAAAAATTTGGGGGTGCTTCTTTCTGGAATTCTACTTAGTCTCTTTAACTTGTCTGTTTAATTTTATTTATTTTATTTAGTTTATATTTTTTTTTGTTTGCTTTGTTTGTGTTGTTTTTTGTTTTTGTTCTTGACTTTTATGTGTTGTGTTGTGTTAATCTTACTATAACAATACAATTTCTCACACAGAATCGAGGGGTGGATCGATGTAAAGCCGAATCCAACCAACAACGTTAGTGGATCGGAAAACATGACCGTCGACACGAATGTCGACGCATAACAGGGAAATTAGAAATCAAAAATGGTTAATCCAATATTGTAGATAAAAGTATTTCCAAGGCAAACACTGCACACGACACGATCCTATGCATGATGTAGTGTGATTTGATATGTCAATGAATCTCCCGTATGGTTGTGGTGCTAAGTTATTTTCCCTTCGCTGGTTTTCATTCAATAGGGACCGGACAGTCAGAACAATTATGCATTAAACTATAACAAGAACAAATACCAACTGAATTCTGCTTAGACATTGTGAAGGCAATTAATTAAACCACCGATCACGGGCCACTGAGCATGTTACAACAGCCTGGCCTTTTGACCCGCTTGCCTGGCTTCTAAATTTTTCCCACATTCCTATTAGTAGTTAAATATAAACAACTAACTCAATTTTGAAATTTCAGGTCATGGACAACACAAAAACTATATTCCCTCACTCTCATTTACTTATACACGATGTTCTTTAAGGTAACATGAATCTTTTGCTTCCAATGTCCAGCCGTGCTACAATCCCGCGTTTATATAGCTTTATTGGGGAACAAAAAGGAATGACTCGTTGGTTTTAACATCTTTAGAAGTCTAAATCATGAGAAATACATACATGACATAAATAACATTCTCATCTAATTAGTGCTCCAATATATCTTACCCAGCATTATAATAATGAAACCATAGTACAGTCTGAAGTTCTTGAAAGCTAACTAATACGAACCAGAGAAATTGAAAACATTCAACAGACCAAAGTATGGCAATTAATCTTACCTTTTTTCAAAAGTAATAGTCAGGGGTCATTTTTTTGACTTGGGATTGGTTTTTACTAGCAAATCTTTGACTGCTGCAGCAAATAAACCAGCACCGGCTACCGTTAGTGAAAGAGCGGTAAAATCAAGTCATGGCACAGTATTCAAATTCCCACACTCTAATAACTGGACATGTGGAAACGTAAGAGTAGCTAGAGGTGAGTATTTTTTGATATACCTTTTATTAACATTATAAATTCGTATGTAGTAATTGCTACATCATGCATCATATGGCTAATGCAACCAGTACTATAGTAGCTTTCATGTACAGAGCAAAATTTAATTAATTATGTCAGACATGATCTTCTTTTTAGTCTTCGCATAGAATGTTTTGTTGTTTGTTGTTTGTGTTTTTCTTCCACCGCCACGGTCATGGGGGCTTTTGGCCACCCCCCCCCCCCCCCAAAAAAACAAATCTTGCCTGGCCGAAAGAAATAGGGATTTTTGGCAAAATTCGTCGGCTTTTGGGCAAAAAATCATAAAATTTCAAAGGAAAAATCAGCGATTTTGAGGCAAACTTGGTTAAAATTTCCAATATTTGATACTCTTTTTGCCCCCCCCCAGAAGTTCACTTTTCACTTTTGCCCTCCCCCAAAAAATCACCCCCCCCCCGTTTGCCTTTCCCCCCCCACCAAAAAAAAAGAGGTCTGCGCCGCCACTGTACCCACTGTTGATATTTTATTCATTTTTTGTATACACTCACTAATACTTCAAGAAATGTTTAGCTTTCAACCACATCAACTTGGATCAAACAGCCTCGCGCCTGTAATAGGCCTATTTCCAAAAAGATATGTTTATAAAAAAACAAAACCAGTAAAAAAAAGAAAAAAATAACTGTTATATCATTTTATAATTTAATTTCAGAATTTTGGAAGACGTACAAGCTTAGTATCTGAAACCTAAAGCGCTAACTATCACTCCGTGAGACACCGATTTTGAACCGCAACAGCAATGCACAGCCATTAAAACAACTAACTACGGTGTACCGCGGTGAACAAAATCCTATGATCCAATTTGGTACCACCAAACGATTCTTGTACAACTGCCCTGAGCTACGATATATGCAGTCACCACGCCTCAAGACAGATCAAACCATACACCCCCACCACACCCAATACAGTGAACGTAATCTGACATCAGATTTTGTAAATAAACGATTCTCATTATAGCACCTGAGCTGATAATGCAGTTACTACGACGCCTCAATAATACACATCGAACAATACCACAATTGAACACTAACTGTGAAACTAAATCTCAGCGTCAGATATTTTTGGAGCAAGAATTCTTGCACAATATATCAATTTATCATATTTTAAAAACGGTATGTTATCACACTTGATTCATCAATAAATACAGACACTATAAACAAATGTATGCAGGCAGACTCATGTTTGGAGTTTGTGTCAATTTCTGTTGCAGTAATGAAAAATGTATCCAATAATATTTGTGCAAAAAATATACCATATTCCATATTCCAATAGACTTCCCATTGTTCAAATAGAATTTGTTACGATATTATATGCCCCCATGTCGCTCAACGTCCAATCAAAAGGCAATTACGACGGTTTTTGATCCCATAAAAGATTTGTTTAAAAGTCTTATATAACCAAAGACAAATTTTTGAAACGCACTAGTTTCTGAAACTCGGCCCATATGTGCGATTTCGCTGGTTGGCGAATATTAGTACGCCACTAAACTAAACGCTTGCCATCACAACAGCACGAAACTGAATATTCCATTTGGGTTTGAAATCGACTTTTCCACATTTCAACAGCGTTTCTATGGCCCTAACATATTTGTCGTCCGGTGGGACTTTTGACGGGTCAGTTCACCCTAACAGAGCCGGGTTCCTTTGGACCCATCTCACCGCCGGGTGGGGGGGGGGGGGGGAGGTGGGGTGGGGGGGGGGGGGGGGGTGGATTCAGCCCCCCAGTGTCCTCGGAAACGGATGGATGAACTACATATGTGTGGTACCAATGGCTGCTATGACCCTCCCGGATCCATTGATACCACAAAAGTACAAACATCCTTGTAGACGTCAAAAAGCGAAAAACTAAAAAAAAAAATCGCAAAATTCATGGTTTTTCGCCATTTTTCAAGCAAAGTTTGATTTTTTGGCCATGATGTGTGTCAAAGTATGCTCAAACATGCTCTTCCTACAATAAATCAAACAAGAAGATAAAACATAGTGTAACTGTATCCTAGCGACAAAATGGATTTCTGCTGTTCCGGTGTAATTTCCATGGTGAAATAGCTTGTTCTTTGGCACGCAGGGCGCGATTACGTAACGCCGCGACATCACCGTAAGACGATTTTGTTTTAATTATCTTAATCGACCAAGGCTTCAGAACATGGTCCTTTTAGTTTCACACCTCAAAAAAATAACAAATAGGTGATAACGACAAAATGTCGAGGGGCCGCCCCCGGCCTTGTGGGTTAATGGTATACTAGACATGTTGGCACATTTATTTTGGAATGAACGGATAGATCTGATTCATTATACTTCAAGGTTAGGATAGTTGTGCGCCTCCCGACTGGTTGCGACATAAGTAGTTTTATAACAACACCAAGGTCCAGTCTCATTTGCAAACTTCGGTCTGTTGCTGATACTAAAGACTAAAAAATCCCTTTCTCAAGAGATCTATTGGCGACAATGCTTTTACAACATACGGTGGCCAACGTATATGGAACTCTTAACCCTCGTAAATATCAGGGAAACAACCTCAACACATCTCAATCTTACTTATAATCTGTTTCTTCTTTGGCTTTTTACTCCCCCCTTTTTTCTCTGCACTGCCTTTGGTAATAGTCATGTTCACCATAATATAATAATATAATGTGTATTTCTGTGTATTATTGTTTACGAATCGGCGATTTCAATATATCTATGTATGTATGTATGTTGTATTTATTTAAAGGTCGCCCCTTTGTCATTGGAGGTGCAAAATACGATACAAATTACTTTAATTATAATTTGCCAAGGTAAGAATGGGAGTTAGGGGTATAGTAATGCGTTTCAATATGCCGGGTGGTAAGTCGTAATCATCGCTTGACGATAATTTAAAATGCAAGAAATATAGAAAAGCCATGAAAGGGAAAGAGTTGAAATAGAGGAGCCATCAGACAAGGTAACAAAATAAATTAAAAATAATAAAAAAATTAAAAAAATTAAAAAAATTAAAAAAATTAAAAAAATTAAAAAAATGAAAAAGGAAAGGAAAGGACAAGACAGGAAGATACGAAAAAAAAATTCAAAAAAACTAAATAAAAGGGATAGAAAGCAAACAAAGAAAAGACCATGGAACAGAGGCGATTGGAATATGAATCATAAAAACAACCACAGTCATGGTTGACAAAAATAACGAAAGGAAAACCACACAAAAATGAAACAAAGAATTAAATAAAACCAACAAATATAAGAGCGACTGAAAAAGCACAACAATAAGATACAAATGAAAACGACTAAGATGAAGATGGCCATTGTTGGTATTAAACTTACCATTATTGGGCAACAACCAACCAGTGTAATTACCTCAGTTAATACCCTAAGCTCCTCTTAAATTGTATAATACATCCTCCGATCATTCCAACGTGGAAGGACGACGACACGTGTTATGTTACAACCAATATGCGTACCAATTTTATCGAGGATGGCAACTAAGAATTAGCCTTTCGCCATAATTAAACATGCGCCAATTTGCTAATTATCATGATCATCATTTTAATTAAAACAGTTCTTGGCATTCTTTCATCACACCTTTAGTATAATGAAAGATTTGCAAGTCTAACAAATTATAATCGTTGTATACCAGTTTGACAGTTTCTTCCACAGACCTGTTGGCAAAGGTCACCACAAACACCGAAACAAGTAATTTCTTCAACCATTGAAATAAATAAGCAAATAAATAAATAAATAAATAAATAAATAAAAAAAATAAAAAATAAATAAATAAATAAATAAGAAAACAGAAACAATTAACAAACTGCATTTCACACTCAACCAAAACAAACAAATAACGATCAAAAATTAAGATCCGTCTGATGAAAGGAGACGCATGCAAGGCTATACATATGCTACAATGTTGGTTCGTAGGCCGCAGCTTAATCCCTCACGCCTAAAGCTCAAAATACAACTAAATGATCTGGGAGGGGGTGTTTTAGGTTATTCGAGGGTGCTAAGTTGGTGAAAAGTGGTGACAAATTGCAAAACCCCGTTACTATAAGGTCAAATGTGTTTGATTGTTTGTCATATTAAAATGATGAAAACCGTTAACGTTAACTGATAATGGATGCTAGCGAGCCAAGTAAAGCACCAACTAAGGTGATATCATTCCTTAACGTACAGATTGGTTCGTGATCCTAGCACCCCATTTTTGTGTTTATTTGTTCACTAGATATGCCCGAAGAAAAGGTTATTTACAACATCTCATTTGCTTCTGATAGTGCAATTTGATGTTATTCCCCCTTTTTTTTCACACTGCCCCATCGACCACTGCGTACAATTTCTGTCCCGTTACAAATATTTGTTTGTGCAATACTAGGGGTGGCTATCCCTGGGTCATTTTTGCTTTTCATTAGGGCTTTGTATTCTATCTCAACATGAAATGACACATTTTTCAAAACAGATCTCAAATACCTGTGAAAAATGTAAGTAAGAGGACTTTCTGCTCAAATCCACTCCACTTACAAATAAGGACATACACAAGAGGAACGCTGCACACTTATTTTTCTTTCGACCAGAGGTAAATATTTTATCATTTCATGTTGAGATAGGTTTAGTAGGCATACAAAGAAACCCAGCCCTTATGAAAAATACCAAAAACAAAAAGGAATTTTGCCCGCCGTATAGCCCACTCTATTAAAAAATAACTAAAATCTTCTATACCAGGTCGAATTTGCACGAGAATACAGAACTGTCCCAAACAACTATACAATCAAGATGAATTTTTTTGGCCCAAAAATTTAAGTTCATAATCACTGGGAGTTTTGTTGTTTTACTGATTCTTTTTAGGAGTGTCCAAGCTTTCATGAGATTTTTAGTTGGTTGTTAATTGGGGGGTCTGGCTAGGAGTTATGCGCTAGAATTATCGAGACACTTGAAAAACCCTGTTGGGGCCAGTTTCGGCTATCCTGATATTAATCAAAGTTGCATTGAAAAAATCATCTTCAGAAATTCCTATTGAAAATTAAAAAAAAAGTAGGTATTCAAGTGCGGCTTCTTGTGATATAACAAAATTTAACGTTATAATGCGCCAATTGCTAAAAAATACTGTAGCATTACGAAATTCAACCAAACACAGTCTGGTGTCTCGGGTTTACTCCAGGTTTCAGCAGAAGGTAGAACCCCTAAAAACACCCTGTTGAAAGTAAACAGAGACCTTTGAACACAACCATTCTTCCTTTATTGCTCTTGTGAACACTGCTTTCCTCATCATAGTCCTCCTGGATTCTTGGAGGCAGTGGGGAAATAGGGAAGGGTTAATTGCCCCCCCCCCACACACATTAGAGCGTGTCCAAACCTTTGCCCTCAACAGACTTGTAGATGTTACATTAGTTTCAGCAGTCAAATCCCAAATTTCCAAGATGTCATGATTGTTCCCCCTGAGAGTGAGTCCCTCATTTCCCCAAAAATAATAATTTTGTGCTTTCACTGAAAAAAAATAATATATGATTAGTTCATGCATGAAATAATTCACTCTGATCTGTACAATATTTTGTTTGAAAGGGGATTTAATCTCACAATGATGCTACAAGCCTTATACTTTTAGTTTCTTGGACCTTAGGTTGAAACTGGACAATGGTTATTTATCCTTTGTGTTCAACGACAATATTCTCCGCTTAGGGTCCATCACATTGGATGGAAAGAAAAGCGAGGATTTAGCTTGGTATCTTGTCTAACAAATAACGTCAAAATATCTGCAAAAAAGTACAGTTATAGTTTCATAATTTTTTCTGTTTGATTGTATATTTTTTATTGGGACAGTCGTAGGCACACCTAATCTACTTTAGGTCAACGGTTTCAGATAATTTAAAAAGCTCAACTTTTATGAGGTTTAAAGTCGGGGGGACGAGGGTAATTTAGATCCGAAATATCAAATTAAATCTGTACACATGGTATTGTGACAGCTTTGTAAAATTTATTTAAAACAGTGGTGCATTTAAAGTACATAGCCAATAGCTAATAACCTCGTCTCCAGAAGCCCCACAGATTTACTAATTTACTCTGCGAAATTTTAGAGCCAAAAAAAAAAAAACAATGCAATCTGTAGTGACAGGTGTACAGCACACAAGACACTACACACACACATACACCTCTGATGTCGTACCATTTCGGAATTTCATTTTTCCACGCTTTCGTAAGTTTAATTCAAATATCGTCACTTTGTTGTTCACCATCGGTTGTAGTTGCTTTTATGTACAGTCGTCATATACCCATCATCACCCTCAGGACTCGATATAGCGTATATTTGTCTTGCTTTTCGTTGGACGTCAATGTAAACATAGGCCTAGCGACCGCTTAAGCTTATATCTTGTTCTGGGTGATTTCCGCATTCGCTGTTGTTTATACATGCATGCCATCACCCATTTTCCACTCATTTATTTTCTAGTTTATTTGGGGCTATTAGTAATGTTGTTTCCACTGTTCATATGTGGCCCCAGGTATGGCCTGATGAAGACTCAGTCGAAAGCTTGCCAAGATAAAAAAATCTTGATGAAACATTCTGTACGCCCGTCGTCTTACAATTTCTCTCGTTTAGTATATATATATTATTAGATATATATATATATATTAGTAATATTAGTATATTATATATATATAGATTTAAATACCAGTAAAGTTGAAACCATCGTTAAGGTAAAGTGCTCGACCAAAAATTGGGAGCTTGACATGCTACAACATTGGCAAACAATTGTTCCGATTGCTCGACAACTGTTTCCCGCCAGGCAACAACTTCACCGTCTTCTCAACAGGGAAACACTATCAAAATCAGCTATAGCTGTATGCCAAATGTCCACAACATCATATCCAGACACAAGGACATCAGCTATTGCAAAAACGAACCCAAACCTGATGAAACAAAGACATGCAATTGCCGCAATAGCAATGAGTGCCCATTGAAAACAAAAATGCCTTACTAAAGGAGTTGTATATCAGGCCACTGTAACTAGACAAGGACAAAATGAAAACGAAAACCGATATTCTGGACTCCACAAAGACAGTTCAAATCTAGAGTTCTCCAATCACAAATACACCTTCAAACATGAAGAATGCAGACATGTACAGCTTTAGTGAATATTGTGTGGTCACTGATGACAAAACGTCAAATTCTCTATCAAATGGAGGATAGTGAGCAAAGCGAAACCTTATTCAACCGCCAGCAAAAAATGTAACTTAGTACAGAGGAGAATACTTTATCATCCCCAAACCACATATGTCATCTTTGGAACAAAAGGAATGAGACTTGCTTAATCTTGCCAACATAGAAAGAAACACTTAATTTATAAACATCTAATTGTGCTTCCAGATGACTTTCTTGGTAATTGCTGTATCCCCTAATTGTCTTTTATTAATCACTTGGGGGTTTAGAGCCTTGTCACCTTATTGACTTTTTACAGATGGGACTTTGAGATTTTGATCAATAGCATTTAAGTGATTTGTTATCGCTTTCGTTGATATATGATGTTCATGTCTAGACATGGTATTTTGGGTATTAGTGCATGTGTAGAAGTTTTCATCTTCATTCCACTTCCAGCTTCTGAAGAGGAGACCTCTGGTCCTTAATGAAACCGATCTGTAAAGTATGAATGTGTTGAATCTCCCAAGTCTGAAACCTTTTATTTCAGCTCCCATTTTGGTTGAGCACTTACCTTAACGATGGTTTCAACTTTAATTGGATTAATTATATGCTCCAATCTTTTGTTGAGCACTTGTTGAAACCACCATGGACAAGGACTTGAGCGCACCACTTCACTTGGGATATTCTAACCAAGAATTCCGCAATACCCGGAAGAGGATTACCTTAAATGCCTTCTCAACAAGACAGAGACATTTCATTCGCAAACATCATGGATAGCATTCTTCTTATTAACCCAACCCGGATATTCAAACTAAAGACAAGGACTTCCGGATTTAAGTCCTACCAACCAACCACCTCCATATGTCCCGGAACTCAAAGGCTTTGAGGATGGCCTTCTGCAACTTTCACAGGATGTGAATTCAAAGCAGCAACAACCATTTGCAGAAAGAACTGGCTCGCGATATCATCAATATCAAGAAAAGCACAAAATAGTATGTCGCAGCTGCAAGACAACACTTGCTATAACGTTTGAGACCCGGAGAATCAAGAACTCTTATAAACAAACATACTAAGGACTATAAGACAGCCCCCGGAATCCCATATCAAGCGCAACATCTCGGTGATAAGGAATTGCAACCAAACGTCTTAGATAGTCGATTGAACCACAGCAAATAAAGAGTCGTTTATTACTCTCAAAGACCATTTAATGCCAACTTCAATAATAAACTTTCTTTTTCTTGCCGCCTCAATAAATCCATGCAAACGTGACATGGGTAAGATCAGCAAACAATTCTTCAGAGGATAACAAAAATCATCCAATCTACTAAACTAAACCAGGGAAAAACACTGACCGAAGTTATGCGCTGGTAATAACAAAGTAAACAATAAAACAGGAGTTCATTTATTTGTTTGATGTATGTGAGTTCTACCCTTTGATCTCAATGAATTACATAGACAAAGCCCTTGAATTCGCATCAGCTTACGACAACATCACAGATGAAGAATCAACATCATAACACATGCCAAAAGGTCACTGTTTTGTTTCAAAATGGTAAACCAGTGTAAGCGATCCAACTCAATTTTTGCGTTCGATGGGAAGTTTCGATGGGGAGATACATGTGAATTGAGCGGATTAATTTATTCTTTTCCCACATCAACCACTTGAACGTAACCATTAGATTATACAGAGACGATGGATTGGCTATATCCCATACAACACCACGTCAGACCGAACTTATTAAAAAAAGAGATCTGCGGCCATTTTGCTAGAAACAATCTGAAAATACCATAGAGGCAACAAAAAAAACTGTAACTTCTTGGACATTACTTTAGACTTCCAACTGGCACATATAAACCTTTCATGAAGCCGAACAATTCACCTCTATATGTTCATAAGGATAGCAAACCATCCCCCATCTATCATCAAAACATACCAGAAAGCATCAATAAGCGCTTATCTAACAGTTCTGTCTTCCAATGAAATCTTATCGACGAGGCAGCAGCACCGCCATACCAGGAAGCACTGAGAAAGAGCGGACCTTACGAGCTTTAAAAATACACCCGCAAATAAGGTCTGGAAATAGCAACAATCGCAAGCTATCCATAGGATAACCTGGTTTAATCCGCCTTACAGCGAGAACCGTACTACCACATTGGCAAACAATTCTTCCGATTGCCCGACAACTGGTGTCCCGCCAGGCAAAAACTCACCGTCTTCTCAACAGAAAACACTATCAACTCAGCTATAGCTGTATGCCAATGGTCCACACATCATATCCAGACACAATAAATCAAGCTCTGCAACAACTGAACCCAAACCTGATGAACCAAGACATGTATTGGCCGCGATGCAATGGTCACTTGGAAAACCAAGTGCTTACTAAAGGAGTTGTATATCAGGCCACTGTAACTAGAACAGACAACATGAAGAAGAAACCTATATTGGACTCACAGAGACAGTTTTAAATCTAGATTCCTCCCTCACAAATACACCCTTCATCCACCATGAAGAAGCACATGCCTACAGCTCTTAGTGAATATGGATGGTCCACTTGATGACAAAAAGTCGAATTCTCTATCAAATGGAGGATAGTGATCAAAGCGAAACCTTATTCAACCGCCAGCAAAAAATGTAACTTATGTCAGAGGAGAAATACTTTATCATCCACCAACCCCACCTATGTCTCTTTGAACAAAAGTACTGAACTTGCTTCATCTTCCGACTAGAAAGAAAACTTAATTATAACATCTAATTGGTGCTTCCATATTGACTTTCTGGAAATTGCTGTATCCGCTCATTGCTTTTTCTTTGAACTTTTATAATTCCACTTGGGTTTTATAGTAGTGATTTGTGAATCAATTAATTTAAGCTGATTTGTAATCCTTTCCTGTATTAACATTATCATTTCTATAGACATGGTATTTTGGAACGTAGTGCATTGTAGTAAAGTTTTCATCTCTTCCGTCACGTCCAGCTTCTGATGAGTGAGACCTCTGTCCTTATGAACAGAATCTGTAAGCATGAATGTTTGAATCTACCAAGTCTGAAACCTTATTATGCTTTTCTAGCGTTGTGCAATCCGTTGTGGCAATTTCAGCTTCCTACTATACATCAATTCAAAGATGGTCTCAATATTTGCTTCCAAAATTGAAAACTTGATAAAAGTTCATATATTGATATAAAAGCATCAATATAGCAAAAGGAAACCACAAATAGTGTGTTAAGACAATTCAAAACACATGCTATGCCTATTGGCAATTTATCGTAAATCAATATCCAAGGTGGCGTCCAAAGGGAACATCCAAAATGGCCGACAAAATTGGACATTGTAATAAATCAGTTTCATCACCAAATAACATGTATAACAAACTCGAACACCTATAGCAATAAGTGTCGACTTGACCTCTGACCTAGCAAGTAGACCAAATATGGACGTTTAAGGTTTTCATTGTCACGGCCGACTTGCCCAATGTTAGAATGTATTAATATGTCGTAATGGCTCGTATATTCTCAATCGAGATATAATTGCCTCAATTTGGCGGTCCCAATATAATCCCATTAATGTATATGAGAACATATATCAGTCTAGCATACAATCATGGAATTTACATACTTTTATTATAACTTGAACTTGTACATTTTCCAGACATTTTCAAGCATTTTTCATATGCTCATGGAAGAAATTAGCTCGCCCCAGATTTTTTACCCTTACGGCAGCCAGGTTAATTGTGTATAACCCATATATGTTGTGTGTGGAAAAGTACCTTAAATACGGTGCAGCTAAAATATAGACTATGAAGAAGCTCCAAGACCGATTGAATGGCATTATTACCAGGCTACCCATGCCATGCAAGTTCAAACATATCCTGGAAATATCCAATCAAACATCACATCAAAGGTGATATACCTCATATCTCTACAATTGTGGCACAGAAGAGAGCACAGTTTGCTGGGCGTAACATTCGACTGAGCAAAGGACCAAATTATATCAGACCTTCTTCTGTGGAGACTAGCCGTTCATGTCCAAATAGAGGTAGCTGACCACTACCATGTGGAGAGATACTGGTTTCACTTTGAGCGAATAAGCCAAATCGGCATTGTAACTTCCGGTAATATTTTTAGGACTCCTGACCTTTCACCTCGTCAATATTTCTGGAAAATTGTCTTTTGGTAATTTCGAAAAATACTTCTAAGATATGTTTTGATATTTAAAAATACAAAACATGTTTTACTCAGTTCGAATAATTTATGGCATATTTTTTATTGACTATATTGCTGGAATAGGTCTAAAAACATAATTATTAAAACCATAATCTTGATTTGTCAAAGGTCAGGAGTCCTACAAATTCGCAAAACCTTCCCACAATGCATCACAAATCTGTAATGCCAATTTCGCTTATTGTGAACAACGATGCTTGGATAAAGACGTTTGCCAAAGATTTATTGAGCCACGGAACTCGATAGAAGTTTGATGCCTATGATTAAAACATGAACAGTTTTACCCATCCATCCACCCAATTTTATGACAAGTTACCTTTGTACATAAAAAATACAACAGGTAATGACAATCAACAATGCAACCTTCGACCACGAGATGGGCGCCTTCGGCTATGTACGATATTCCCAGACCTCAGAGCTGGTACTTAATTGTGAGCAGTCAGGGTATATAATACACACAATTAACACATGGCATCATCATTCTGTACCATTAAAATGTCATTGCTTGGACTAAAAAGCTAAGTGGAAAACACTTTTTACTGGAGCAGAAACAGGCATTTAGTACTAAGCCATTACATATATTCCACATTTTCAATAGCAATTTAAAATCTCGTGTTCTTTTCATATTTAAACATCTCACAGTGAAAATTGTACAAAAGAATACGTACGGTACTTTATATTTTTAATTCACGAAACAATAAGTGTGAATATGAATAAATATGACTCCACTAAAATGACAGTGCGCCCTCACTGTATTGATAATTGCACACTAGTGGGGGCTGGAAATCGATGCCGAGTGGATGATTTGGCTAACCTAACGTACATAGAGTGAAATAATGAGAGAAAAAAATTGTAATTTTTAGCTACATTGCGTGGCACTTTTTATGCATTTTGAATCACCTTATTTGGAATGCACAACGAACATATATTCCCCAATCTTATTCAAGCATCGACCAGCTTAAATTAAACCTTATTTAATCTTGAATCAAGACACGTCACAGGGGAAAGGATCTTCACTTTCATACTTAAACTGGATTATTAATTGAATTTCAATTATTTCACCCGAGCCATTATGACAACATTCACCATAAATAAGGTAAGTTCTTTTTATCTATTGGCTGGTGCTCAGATTTTATAAGAAAAAATACATGCATACAACATTATGAACAAAACAAAAGTATGCGTTCATATCTTTTTTTGTGTGAAGTCGGGCGGATCCACGCCCTGGAAAATGCCTAAATTACCGGGGGCTGGAAGGTAGTTATGGTAAAAAATTGGCTGATTTTACAAGGTTTGGCCAAATTACCGGGATGGGGGGGGGGGGGGGGGCAACCGCCCCCCCCCCCCCCGGATCCGCCAGTGCTAGTTGCCATATACTTCTGATGGGATTCGTTATATAATGTAAGTATGCTTTCATAAATAATGGGTGTTCTTGGTCAATAGTAGTGAATAGCAAATCTGGATGCAACGTGGTGTAGGAAAGCGTAAGATCCTGTATTTCGGTTTATCACTATGGCTGGTATTCTGAAAGGGAGACTAACTTTAGACCTGGGTTTAAACCAGGGTTAGTCCTACATGAGCAGACCTTTTTTCCTTTTAAAATACTATGAAAGTTAAATGTAACGGGTGAGAAAATTTTCTCGTGGATGGAGGAATTTTCTCACCCGTTACAGCACATTTTAAGAGTATTAGAAGGAAATAAGGTCAACTCATGTAGGACTAACCCAGGTTTAAACCCTGGTCTAAAGTTTGTCTCCCTTTCAGAATACAAGCCAACATCTATATACATCAGTTCGAATGTGTGGATGTATCGTGGTCGGATAGTTTATCTGTTGCCGTCAAGCTTAAGGGAATTCTTTTTTGCCGATGAATGTTTCCCCACATTGCAAAAAGGGAGTTTCTTCAGTTCGAAATGCGTTTTATTTTGTGCTTCTTTTGAACAATCCTGAGGCTAGAGAATCTTTAATCCTTTAAGGACACATTGGTATGAAAAAATATTCAGAAAAAAAAAAAAAAAAAAAAAAAAAAACGACTAAGTACCAAAAATTTCTAAGTCAGGGTAGGGGGCGCCCTACTCGAAATCTCAATCGTCAGGTTCCATCAACGTGGATATTTTCCGAATATGGAGTTAGGTACGTAAGGGATATACATCAGTTCGAATGTGTGGATGTATCGTGGTCGGATAGTTTATCTGTTGCCGTCAAGCTTAAGGGAATTCTTTTTTGCCGATGAATGTTTCCCCACATTGCAAAAAGGGAGTTTCTTCAGTTCGAAATGCGATTATTACTTTTGCGGGCTTTACTTTAAGAATCCTGAGGCTAGAGAATCTTTAATCCTTTAAGGACACATTGGTATGAAAAAATATTCAGACATAATGAAATGGACCCTTACTGAAATCACTTTGACGAATTCGAAAACAATTTGGGTATTTACTTTTTGAAAAAATAACTTTCCATGTAAGCTTCACTTCTCAGCCAAGCATGTTGACATTACTGCCAGAATTTATCAAACTTGAAAAGCATGCAGTCATCAGCTCACAGACCATTGCTATTCTATATGTGCTAATCTAGTCTAATCCAAATTTCCCTTGCAAGATCAATATCTTACTACAAGCCTGAAGTACAATATCTGAATTCCTATATGAATGCTTTTGAATTGTGTCACAAAAAATGCTAGATACACTGTAAATTATGTCATGGATGTCAACATCTTGATTTCCGTGGCATAATTAAATTGCCACAAGCTGCCGCAAACTCTTGCTGTTTTTTTGTTTTACAAAATGTAAAACATCCATATTGTTTTTTAAATTTGTGGAATTAATTTCAGTAAGGGTCCATTTCATTATATCATAATATTTTTCATGCAATTATGTCCCTGTAATTGTTAATCGCATCACAAAGTCCAATATTTCCTTTGTCCAGGAAAAGATTCTTAGGGCAACAATTCTTACCTCAACGCGGGTTGGTACACTTACTGCACCCCTTTGCCTGCTCCCAGTCGAATTCAGCAGCCTTGACGGAATTAAGTGCACGTGATACTGTACTTTATTCCGTCAAGGCTGCTGAATTCAACTAGGAGCAGACAAAGTGGGGTCACAAAATGTACCAACGCACTGACATCAACTGTCGAATTTGTTGGTTCCAGCTTCGTTGCAACAGAAATTGCATTCACTGGAAAAGTTAAATCTATTTTTAAAGAGATGCGGATCGTTCCTATTAGAACGCAAATATAGTTTTAATACAAACATAGTATTTATTAAATTTCTATATATCAGAACCACATCAATGGTACACGATTTTATCTGTTATAGGCAATCCATTAATCGAATTCACTTTGTTAACATCATAATCAACATTCGCAATTACCTTGATTCTGCAACGCCTGCTTTGTTATCAATCTCTCTCTCTTCTCTCTCTCTCTCTCTCATCCAATTTTATGTCGTTACAGCAATTACCTATTTTCCTTGCGTCTCTCACCATAAGTATATTTTTCACAGTGTACTCATACCAGGGGACGTCTTCTTTGCTTAGGACCGGGTAAGTAAAATACGTAATTAAAGTACAAGTGAAAATTGGTCAATATGATAAAGACAATAATAGGGTGCTGCGGGTAATTAACTCAATGTAAGGGATCACAGCATAGTAACCGGTGGTATCGTTTCTTGTCTTGAAATTCTCTAAATCGATTTGATATTCCTATGGTGTGGATTCGTTCATGAAACATTTTTTTTGAAGCATTTCTTTTAAAAGTTGGATTTTTTTCACACTCTGGATTATCAACAAAAATGAGTGTAAACATATCCTTTTGGAAAATATTTGGTTCGGTTAGGAAGCACACTTCTCATTTGTCGGGGATGTCAATAAGCAGAATATGTAAAAAAGCCACAGGAGATCTAGGAAAGGCGATTTATGTTGACAAATGTACAACGTGGTCTGCTGTCAGCACTCATAGAATTATCGAACCATATTGGTTTCATAACCAAAAACTGGTGCAAGAACGATACAGTATTAGTGCTTTTGGACCGCTTTTTTGCGTCGAGCTGAAAATTGAAAATTGCATTCAACAGGACAGAGGTAACTTAGTATAGGCTAGGCAGACATTAGGTATTAGGATTTGCTAAATCAGAAAACGAGAAAAAAATCATCAAATATCAGATTTGTTGACTGTCTGTGACAAATACAGGCATCCTAACATACCCCGCAAATGATAAGACCAAAAGTTATTTTGAAATTTGTTGTATAACGTAGACAATACTTTTATCGCATTACTTTTTTTCAGATACGCACCCGAGGTACGAATGAACCCAAACTATTCACGTTTGCAGCCTCCATCAAATCTAATAACCACTCAGTGCACCGAATCTCAAAATCAGTTGGTCTTCATTAAAACACACAAAACGGGTAGTACTTCATTGCAGCTAATACTTCAAATTTATGGCTATTATCGAAATCTTTCCTTCCTGTTCAATGAAAAGGATTCGCAGTTCGGTCACCTGAGAAACATTCCATTAAATTTGCGGAGCCAGAGATTTATCCTACCTCCTATTTCTGTTGCTAGAGGAGATTATAATAACTACAAAGATTACGATATTTCATCTATCCATGTGAAATATAAACGGTCAGTGATGAATGCTTTCATGAAAAGTAATAGCAAATACATTACTATTGTACGGGATCCCGTCAAACAGTTTGAATCTGCCTTTGCGTTCTTTGGATACGAAGACTCGACCAAAGGGAAGACTTTGGAATCCAAAATAGAGAGCTGGCTAGATAGTCCCAAAGTTAGCACTAGTTATCTTGACAATAGTCAAATGTTTGATTTAGGAATGCCTTACAAAGACCTTCGTAATGAGAATAAAGTCAGGACATATATAGATAAACTTTCACGAGAATTTGATCTAGTACTAGTGACAGAATATTTTGACGAATCTCTGTTATTGCTGCGTAAACTAATGTGCTGGAGTTTTCATGATATTTTGTATATACGCCAAAATACGCTGGCTGAAAGAAAGATAGAACTATCAGACGCCGTTAAAATAAAATTCGAGAATGGAATGTAGCAGACGTCGCTCTTTATAATCACTTTAACCGAACTCTTTGGCAGAAGATTAATGGCTATGGACCACAATTTCAAGATGATCTGAAGTATTTTCGACAACACCTTCAAAGCGTATATGAAGAGTGTGTAACAAAGGCCAAGTTGCAGAGAGTTAATTCACTCTTCTTACAGAAATCTCGTGTTACATACCAAGTTTCAACAAATGCTACTGATTATTGTGTTTTAATGGTTAATAGCGATAAAACCGTCTTCAAAAGACTTTGGAGAAGGCAAAGCTATACTGGGTTCGGATTGATTTCGGATTTGTCTTTCAGTATTCAAAGTTTTCCTTTTCAGATGCCCTTTGTCTTCTGAAATGCACTGCATCGATAAGGTGTAGTTTAATTCAATTTTATTTAATCCCGACAACATATGTTATGGTATAAATAATCAGTAGCTACATGCCATTCGTTAAAATAACGGGCTTGAACGCGTGACTTGGTTAACTCATCTCGAACGGCCGCAGGCTGCGAGAGCTAACCAAGTCACGCGCGGATTGATTATCTTGCATACACTTAGAGTATGATATATAAATAACAACTTAATAATTTTTGATTAAAACCTGGTAAATTGGATTGATAACGGAATAATTTGTCGCAATTTCAATTTACCATAGTTAAAAAACAATAATTTATCCTTGTCACCGTCTATTGTAACATCGTGTTACAAACGTTCAACCAAACTCCAAGTGGAATGTATTGATTGTTCTGGCCATTACCTTTCGAGCAACAAGTGTTAAACTAACTTGCTAATAGGTTGATTGATTAGTACTTGTTAAATAAGCAAATATACGGGGAGTGTCTTACACCGTGGACTTAGTATTTTAGCAATGTGAAGACATGAAAAAATCAACAAATCTTGAACTGATGACCATCGCTGTTATATTATATTTCTATGTCTATAAACGTTGCTTTATGTACGTTGGGTAATGTAAGAATTTGTGGAACTAGCACTTGGTTTCAAATGAAAATGACGGCGTCGGATGGAGTGCTTCTGCAGTTTGGTCTCAAGAGGTTGAAAAGCTAACTAACTAACTAAAATGTTATTGTTTTTCTTTTGGAGGGGTATTCTATATAGATATATCCCAACGTCCTAACGTGCACGCACTTTTGCAAAAAACCAAAATCACGGAGCGAACCCTTGCCTTGTTTTAAGAGGAATTTCCCGCAAGATCAAGAAAGAAAATAACGCTCTCTACCCTCCCTTTTTTTTTTTGCGGTGATCGTCAGGTTTTCCTCTAGGGACGTAGGAGATATTCAACTAGTGTTTGGTCTGATCATCTGAAAATGCTAATGGATTAGGTTTTCTGTTTTTGATGGGTTTCTTTCTTCATTCTTCTGGCAACATTTCACTGCGGTCTAGTTCAGTAATCGTTTCACGTATTCTGACTAGATTTACATCAATGACCGCTGACCCGTCCTCATTTTATGACACATGACATTGACCCCTGTCTGACCTTTCACCTGGCCACAGGCATCAAAATATGTAATTTACTGTACAAATTCTCTTCCTTTCTACAACAGCATTACGCCGATATCCACTAAACTGGTTCAGAGGAACCGCTGACACTTGCTTCATATAGGGTGTTCATTGATAAGGGTCCAAAGGTCATTAAGGGGGTCATTTCCGGTTTGAAAGCCAAAAATTGTGAAAATATTCAAAAAATCGCTGTCCTTACAATTACGTAATCAGAGTGACGTCATTAGAGCACATGTATTGTTACCAAGGGGTCGTTGGGTTTTTCCACAGTTTTAGGATCGAAGGTCATTAAAGGTCACTATCCGGTCAACAACCAAAAATATTCAAAATGTTAATCTCAAAACCCAAACATATACAATGAATTACATTTCATATTTGCATTCACGTTACCTGGTGTATGCAACTATTTTTATTTTTGGAGGTCACAAATGTCATTTAAAGGTCATTTCCAGTTTTAAGCAAAAATTGTCAAGAATTTTTTATCTCACCAGAACTAAGCATATAGAATTTTTTTTTGTTGCATTGTACCACTGGCTTTTTTTTTGGTGTACCGCGAGGTTTTTTATACCGGGATCAAAGGTCATTAAGGGGTCACAAGGTCAATTTTGCCAAAAATTGCTAAAAAGAAGACCAATTGGGATTTATCTCAGCCTAATAAGAAAGGACAGATAAGCCCGTTATTACTACAGTGATGTAACATAAATAGTAAAGAGGTCTATGATGTCTCCCGACGTCGACGCCAATAGAAGTCAAGGTCAAGGTCAAATTTACAAACAAACTCCGATTGAACTGAATTTGAACAGGAAAAATCCTTGTGATATCGTAAAAACAGTAAAATCCAGAACAATAATCGTTAACCCTAATCGTGACCCAAGGGTCACGTTTAGAGGTGCAAATGTCAAATCCCTAACATGCTTGGATTTTAGTTGAAACTCAATAGATAACGTTCCTCTAAGTGTTAACAATAAAAATACATTTATACAATTCTGACATATTGGTCAAGTTACAGGGGTCAAAGGTCAAGTCAAGTCACCTCAAGGGGCCATTAAAGGGATCACCATCCATTCCCATACGGCCGTCTTGTACATTAGATCTGTTCCCAGGTCTAGTTGTTACTTGGATTTTTATTTGTGTCTTCTTCAAATATTAACCTAAACGGAATTGCAGCTTGGTTATACGAATTTAATACTTGAGTGTGTGAAACAAATATCTGATTAATACTGCATATGTTTTGCTGTTGTTAAAATAACAAATTTCGTCATGTCTACAGGGTGTCCAAATGATTAGTACCCATCGATACCTAAAATGTTTTTATTTTTTCCATAGAAAATCAATAACATTAGGTAGGCTGGTTTAATGTCCAACTTCATTATCTGTAATCTTTCATAAGATTTTGAATCGTGAAAATCGGACTAACCAAAGTGAAATACACTCAATTGTGTTAGGGTGCTGATTCATCCTTTGGGCACAGTGAAAAAAATCATGGTGTGTTACCCTCGACTTACCACCCTTTTTTGCATCACATATCCTCTTTTGGAAATCCCTTATTAAGCACTTGATACGTTTGATTTTGGGTACCAATAGATAGCTTTGGCCATTCTCTTTCCATTGATACCAAAATAAGTACCACCAGCATGCCCTTATGGCATACAGTGACGTCATAAAGACTAGGCAGCCAATAATTGTCAATTTCAGAAAACACAAGTGCACCATAGGCGAAAATTCAATTTGCACCAAATATTAGGACTATCAGTTTTTTAAGCTGGTTTTTGGCTCCTAAATCAAGGCAAGACGCTTTTATATACATACAGAGGGTTTTAATGCTTTACTCTGCTCAGAACAAGTACCAAACAGAAATAGCCTAATGCTTGTGTGGCAACCACTGGGCTTTACTGTCTAGCGAAGTTTATGACATCATTTTGACTCGTACTGGGATATTAGTACTCTTCTTGATATCGAAGGAAAAGGGAGGACCACAGCTCTCTCAATTGTACCCCAAAATCACACGTTTTGCGTGTTTAATAACGAATTCCAGAAGGGACTAAAGCATGTTGTAAAAAGCTTGCCAGGAAGAGGGTAACATACCATACAGTTTTTCCTTAGCCCAACGGATGAAATCAGCACCTTTAACACACTTGAGTTGTATTTTCACTTTGGTTAGTCCGAATTTCACGATTCAAAATTCTTACTGAAAAGGTGTTACAGTATATGAAGTTGGATTAAACCACTTACCTAATGTTTATTGATTTTCTATGGAAAAAAATTACACATTTTTTATCGATGTACTAAATCTTCTGGGATCACCCTGTATTTATGGTAAATGTTTTGATGTAAGAGCATCGACTTTTGACGTTCATTGCACAGGTAGCATACCGCATTTTATGGGTACACACAGGCGTTTGACACGTTTGACACCACCGAATTTGTATTGCAGTTTGCCACCTCTGTTCTAATTGGTCGGGAATTTTACTTCTAGAACCACTACTGTGACCCAGGTATTAAGGTTTGACCTCACCTTGCCGAGTGTGCATATTATTAAAAAATAACAATTTCTCGCTAGAGCTTTTATTAAAATAACACCGGGTCCCGCAGTAGACTCTAATAAGCTTTCTCCAACCCGATCGTAGTAGTATCGCGTCTGGAAAACAATGGATAACAAATACGCTAGCACAAGAAGTGTATATGCCAATAACAGGATATAATTCACTGACAAAAGCTAAACGGGGACGCCATCATTTGTAGCATTGGGTACAACTACAACACACGAAGACGCGATTGGGGAAGTTCTAATAATGATACAATAGTTTAGTGGGTATAAGGGGGTCTCGTGCACCACCTTGAAATCAATTTCTAATCGAAGTCTCTATACCAAAAAAACGCGTAGAAAATGTTATCTTTATGTTAAAAATTCAAAAATTGTCCCAGGTACCATGTTTATGTAAATTTATGCAAATTAGGATCGCCATTACGAAAAACATAGTTTTCACCATATCTCAACAACAAGAAAAACACAAAATGTGGTGTTCCTGGGCTATTGTGAACTCTTGTCAATCACATTTGTATTTTATGGTTGCGTCGGTCCAAGATGGCAGCCAACATGGCCGCTCCAATGATCTGTTAAAACAAAAACGATGTATAACTTGTAATATTTAAATTGTAATAGTAAAATAATAATATAATTAAAATTTTTAAGTAAGAGATGTATGTCCCTTTTGAACCACATGAAACTCATATCTATCTTGTTTATATGGTACTCCTTACAATCCAATGCAACGACCAATTTCTCGCCATCAAGAATCTTTTAAACCCAGGAAATTTGCCCTTATACGGATATACCAGGCTCACAATAATAATAAAAGTCTAAATTAAAGTATGAGATATATGTGTTTGACTATTAAATAACACACAGCTGGCCTTATTTCTTTCTTAAAAATTTTAAGATGGCGGTCAATATGCCCACTTCAAACTATTTAAATCTTAAAAATTACCCGGCATTATTTCTGTCGTATATTATACATAGCACCCGAAATAGATAAGTGACAATTTTTCTTGCAGCGAAGCGTCTAGCAGAATCTTACTTTATCTCGGGCAAAGCTGGTTGCCAGGTTGTTGCATCCCTTATTGTGCCGGTTGCTCTTGCCGTTTTTGCCTCGCTATGCAGGATGGGTGCTTTGTTTACTGTTCCCGCCGCTATTCAAGTTGGGTCATTATTCCTGCGAGTGCCGTCCTTGCAAGATGCTTTTTTCTGTGTATTGCTTTTGAAAATCCCACCCACCTCCCCTTAAGCGGTGAGGTTTTTCATGTGTTTCTTGTGTTTAGTTGTAGTGGCAACTTGTTTGCCTTTTTATACCCTCCTTTGATTATATATATAAACTTTAAATTCATTCAATTCGTTGTTACCATTATGATAACATTAAGGGACTGCTGTGGTTTACTCCCGCCGCGTCCCGCGGTCCTATTAGATTGGTTAGATTTCCCCATCTGAGTCATTATTGTGTAGACAAATAGGTATGTTGCAAGTGAATGTATATTAATGTTTACTGGTATGCTAATTGGACTCCCCACTATGCGTAATTGTGTGTGTGCTATGAACTTTGGTTCCGTGCAAATGAGTAATATGATCTGCTCAGTAGTTTATAAAGGGGGATGGCCCGAATTTAAGTGAATATGAAGTTTCATCTTGATAGACTGCCCTGCACCCAAAAACCCGATCTGTGAAGTTTCGCCGCCGTTTTTCTATCCGTTTTGATGCGAAGAGCTAAAAACGTGATTTTGTAAGTCACGTAGAGTACTGTGTAAAATTAATATTGGTCGACCAAAATGGGGTTAAAACACAAGTTTTCGCTCAGAACCTCCAAACAAAAACATCTTTTGGCTTCTAAGATTTCACAGGGTAATGATGAAAAATCGTAGTTTCTTCTGATACTAAAATGTTTGACCACTTCCGTAAAATCTGGGGCTGCTGGGGACAAGGCTATTAGCGATCGGCCATGGACCTTTTAAGAGAAGATTGTGCGACGATTTCGAGCTAACTCTTACAATATGAGTGTATTGGGTCCTCCCCCATTGTGCAACAAGGTTGTGCTATATGTGTGTGTTTGCTTAATTCATATACAAGTTCTATTGGTCTTGGATGTGTTATACACCCTTCCAACAAGACAAAGAGTGGTTTTGGCTACCCTCTGTATTTTATTTCTGATTTGTAAACGATGTATAGTTACGAAATGAAATCTGATAAATTTCTGAGATTGTCGCGGTTTTCCAACCTGCCTATCATGTGTTTTTGGCTATCCTCTGAAGTTTATTGTAATCTGAAACATTTCGTGAAAAGTGGCCGGTGATTTTCTAACCTGCCTCTCAAGTGTGGTTTTGTGCTAACCACGAAGTATTCCACTGAAGTTCGTGAAAAGTGGCTGTATTTTCTAACGTGCCTATCATTGTGGTGTTTGCCTAACCCTGAAGTTAATCATGTGGTAATAAATGCATTTTGCAGGACGGCATAAAGCG
>JAMKCH010014212.1:0-199287 GCA_023653785.1 Ophioderma brevispina
AACAAATCTTTGGTAGACAACCACGCCATATCTTTCACCCGGAAGGAGATGAGCACGCCGTTAGTTCTTTGGGAAGAATGACTAATTGCAGAAAAAAAAGAAAACACCTAAGTTGCAGAACAGCTTGGTGGCTTTTGATACTCATGAGCTCTTCGGACCGAATTGGCAGGCTTAACTGCTTTTATGACGTCTCTCTTTCATTTTCAAAAATTGTGATGGAACTAATCTCATTTGTCGGAATTGCCTTTGTACTTCTGCAAAAGCCAGGTGGTGTAGACTTGCTGTTCACAGGGCAGTCTTGGTGTGATGTGGTCATGATGGATTTCGAGTTCTTGTGGGATACTAGGGAAACCAGGCAATTACTGAAAGTGGTGTTGTAGACACCTCTGACCGCTTTTAAATTCTTAATGGAAAATAGCACCACAAGTCAAACATCTGCCAGTGTTATCTACCTTCGGCTACCCGGTCGTTAAAATTGTACTTACACCTTTTTCCTGGCATTACAGGCATTAGCAGATTTTTCCTTGAATGGAGGCTACGCATGACGGATTAGAATTTGAAGTTCATCGGTAGGATCTTGAAGTAGATGGTGATATCAGGCCGCTTGACAGTCTCTAATCTTTCTGTAGGGAAAACCACTATATTGCTTATAACAAGTTGACGGACATCCTCCATAGGACACCGGGAGAATGTGGAAACTGCATCGCTCTAAGACCAACCAAAAGTTGTATAGGGAAAATGCACGTAACTCGACATTGTTGAAGTTTCTCCCAAACAGAATGCCTGTTTGTTGTATATAGTATACTGGTCCACAGAAGTAAATGTTACATTTGTTATCTTTCTAGAAATAGCCAAAGATTATGCTTTTGTAAAATTCATGTAGTCGGTACCGCAGCTCAAAAATGGTATTACTTGGAACCTGACTTTTCTACAGGCCCGACATGGAGGGCCTATTTACTCAGCACTGGTATCTTCGTTCACTAAAGTATCTGATCAGGTAGTTGCATTAGACCGCATTCTGAAAATTCGACCCAATTTTTTAAAACAATCTGAAACAGTTTTTACTATAGGTACTCTTGCATTATTCATAAAAATGTTATATAACCCGACCCGCGTCCAGATAATCACCTCATGTTATGCATACGACTGTTTTAGATTGGCTCATGGTCATTGTTTACGATACCATCAACATAACAGTTTAAACGCATCCATTTACATTTAAGGGGTTGTGATATACTTTTGATCGGCGTTGCCAGAATTCCTGAATGTCTTTATACCATGACTCGCAGTGGAAATGTTCGTTAGACTCAACTCATCCATTCGTTTGTACCAACTTTTGTATCTTGTTTGTTTTCTTATTGTTATGCTAACCAGCATTTGGATTTGCTTTTACAGCCTGATTGGCCTTTAACGTTTGTTGTAGCTTTTATAATTGGGGAAAATATCGTGTCTTAGGCCTCCATCCGGCTTATTTCTTTACTTCCTTATACCATGCTAGTTTTTTTGTACTCCCCGCAAAAGAATATTTAAGATACAGTTTCGAGTGTACGAGTGCCGACTTTATAAATGCTATACTTCTGAGTGCCTTTTTTCTTTCTTTTTGAAACTTGCCTTAATGGTAACTTGTTTTGATTTTAATTATAATTTAATTTGCATTGTTTTATAGTCTTATTTGGATCTGTTTGTAACTAAATGAGAACAAAAGAAGAAAAGAAACATTTCCGTGCTCCGTTGTTTTTTTTTTCCCATTATGTTTTTGTAATTTTTTTAATGATTTGTTAAAAATTGTAACATGGTCCTAGTTTGTTTGTTGTATGAATTTAAAAAGAAGACCGTTCGTAGACTGGTTTTCCTCTTTAGATCTTGAGCGTGCATGACGAACAAACCAATCAATAAACTTCAGAAAATGTGACATTTGTCATTGAATTATTCAACTACGGACTAATCAAATTATTTATTTATACCCAATGTGCCAACTGATAATCCGAAAACACCAAGTCACCTGTTGCAGAGCAGGAAAACAAGACCTTTCCATTGTTGAGGATATTGAGATAGGCGTTAGTCCCTTTTTTGCCATAGCGGTATCTATACCCGAATTACAGTAGTAGTGTTGAAAAACACTTTTTCATTACACATCGGATTAGCTATTACTGATTGCCAGGAAATCTTTTCTGGGGTAAAACAAGGGAAGGACAATAGCTCCTTATTCAGAGAACTTTCGGGCGTGCGTGACTGAAACAAATCTGAAGCCCATATAAACTTACTAAAGAAATGGATAGTGTCTATAAAAAAAAGGCTTGCCTTGAAGGGTTTTAGTAGAGATGGTAATATTGTCCTGAAGTTCTTTGCCCTTGTGGCACGCTATTGCCCCTACGCTACTGCATATCTTTTTTTCTTCAGAGAAGGTTGGATTCATACATTCAAGTGAAGTAGCTTTATGAATCCTTACTCAGCCCAAACTTCACCTGGACTTTGCAGCATTTGCTGTCAATGACTCTGTTTGCTGTTTGATTCCCAATCAAATCTGATAGTCTCCCTTTCTGCAATATTATTGAAACAAATAACGGTGCTGCGCAAAAATTTTTTTTTTTTCGGCTAGTCTTCTGCATACTAGTTATTTATTTCGTGAACAAAACAAGGTTTTAAGCATATTACATCATCCACCCCTTTCATAAAATGTAATGGTACGGGCCAAAACTACGTCCACGCGCCTGACTATATAAACAAAAACATGGTCACAGAAAAACGTCGGAAAACTACCAAAAAGATGCTTAAACGTACCCTCAACATCAAATTCTGTATTGGGATTCCACTTGAGCTTTTTTTTTTACCCCGTCTCTCAAGTTCTGGAATTCGGTTACTTTACTGAAAAAAATGGCTGCGTAACAAGCTGAGATGTGAATGCCTCTCCTCCGGTCGAGTAGACTATTTTGCATGATGCCTTGTTACATGTACCTGCACCGCCTTCGGTACGGCGGTCCGGTGAGTATTTCCCACGGTGTATTCTTTGTCACAGACTGCGAAAGATATATCTAAATTGGTACTGCACGAGAGATTAACGTTACCAGTCGTCATAGCGAATGTGTGTAAATGAAAAACTTAAGCTCAAATTTCGCCGGGACAACCGAAGGGGTTTTTCTTTGAGGTTTTTACATCAGAGGGTCCGTTACTATGTTTTGGTTTGAATAGGTGTTCGTAGTTGGGTCCTGAACCTCTATAGAACTAGCGAGAAAATTGAACGTTTTTGTCGAGTACTTCGGTGCTCGGGGGGCCGGACACGGAAAAGTGAACACGCAACTTCCCGGGTAATCCATTTTTCCCGCAAATGCCTTTCGATATTTTTTTCCAGTTTTTGAGAATTTTTCAAACCACTGGTTCATTTACGCAAACTTTTTTTTTCAATTTTAGAAACCAGTATTACGTACTAACCGGGCCGCCGTAGCCTTCGGGGTGCGTAGTGTTTACAGAGGAATACCTCGTGCTGGAGAGTCACTTCGTGATAAGGTAATGTTTATGCATTATTCATTAATCGCGAAGCTCGCCGGAGCGCGAGTTAATTGGCTGAGAGAAATATTAAATAAACAGGGTTATGACATCATCCTAATTATAGTTTGGCACTGCTCGCGTGGAAGCATTGTTGAATGGAGTGTGCTCCTCAACCATATCTTTGACTTCCTTGCTTGGAAGTGGGTAGAGGCTGGGTACTATGTTGTTCCGTCTGCTGTATGGAATGCGAGGTGGAAATAAAGCTGAGAGTTGTGGTTTTAGTATCTTCTTCGTGTTGGCTGCTTCGATATGGTTGCAAATCCTGATGTGATTGCTCTCAAGGGTTGGTCATGTCGGCAATTGTATATTCCATTCTTAGCGAGTGGTTACAAACCAGTGGAGGGTGTGGAGCAGAGTACCAATTTGGTGTTTGCACAATTAATAAATTTCTAAGTTGGTCTTGCCCCATCTTCCTTATGTTTTAAGGTGACAGAATTGATCATGGGCTGGCATCGATCTGGAATGACAAATTCACGGTCCCACACTCAGATGAGGCTTTCCATGATGTGTCAGCTTGCATGACAGAGTTCCATCTTAGCCATTGCCCTTTTTTGCACAGCCTTAAAGCTTACTGCATCTCTTCTTCATCCACTTTTCTTTTACGAAGATTGACGAGGCTTTCCTGTGCTCTTTATTGCTCATGTCTTTTGATAAGTTTCTGGTTTTCCTGAATCCAGGCGGCTTTGTCAGTTTCATTCAGGATTGGCATGGCGTTCCTTTTTGTTCTAAAAATTTTCACGCCGGTCCACCTTAACCTGTCGGTTTCTTCTTCAAACACTCTCTATGTAGGCGTTGGTCTTGTTCTCTGGCAGTAACTTGTTTAGATGATACTTGGTTACCTGCATACATTTTGTGAAGTTGCGTGTCTTTTCCGCTGCTGGCCGCTTTCTTCTGGATCTGTAGAGTGCAGTGGTTGTTGTGCATCAACTCTTCCGCCCAGCTCTTCAGGTATTTGTGGCAGTTGCGCGCCCCATTTTCTTGTATGTATTTATTACGAAGGTATAGATGGTAAATACCGAAGTCAATCGATGGCATTATCCACATTATACATATCCACATTTCCATGAGGCATTCATGTTGCTGGACTCATACTTTCTTAGCCAATTGGACAATTTCGCCTCCATTGACCACCCGTCTACTGCCATCCACTTTCTTGCATAGAAAACTGTCCGCAAGAAATTTGATTGTTGGCTATACATCACTATTGGGAATCTGCTTTCTCGTTTGGAGTCATAAGCTACATACTGATCCTTTTGACGTCGACGCATTTGCTCTGTATTGGGAGTCACTTTCTTCATTGCACATTTGCCTTTTTGCTGGTTTTGTCTTCATAATTCTTGACCACTTGAGGAACATGTCAGTAATGTTGATCAGTTGCTGGCAATTCCTCGGGGTTTTGTTGATGAAAACGTGATCTTCGTTAGCGCATCCTTTGGCTGGTGTGTGATGTCGGTGCCAATCATGCAGTATCCAAGGTCATTGGACTGGAGTAGTAGGTCTAAGCACAGGTAAAAACTGCCTTATAAACGGAGGCACGACGTGAACCTCCAGTCTGTTGTCCATTCTTCTGTTTTTCACACACGAATGAAGAGCTCATCATAATAATTAAAGATGATCTTTCTGATGTGTTCTGGAACAGCCTTACAACAAGCTTCCACGCGAGCAGTGACAAACTGTAATTAGGATGATGTCATACACTAGTCTATTACATACTTCTCTCAGCCAATTACCGCGCCGGCGGAGAGCTCTGGCGATAATGAAGTATTGCATAAACATTACGTGAACACGAAGTGACCCCAGCACGAGGTGATTCCGATGTAAACACTACGCACGCCCGAAGCTACGGCGGTCCGGTTAGTACTTAATCTTGTTTCTAAAATTGAAAAAAAAAGTTTGGCGTAATTGAAACCATGTTTTGAAAAATTCTCAAACTGGAAAAATATCGAAAGGCATTATGGGAAAAATGATGTACCCGTGAGCTTGCGTGTTCACTTGTCCGGTCTGCGAGCCCGGAAGTACCCGACAAAAACTTCAAATTTTCTCGCTCGGTTCTATAGGTTCAGACCAATACGACACATATTCAAAACAAAACATAGTACGACCCTCTTATGTACAAAAGCTCCATAGAACCCCTCGTTTTCGGGAGATATTTGAGCGTAAGTTTCATTTACAACCCCATTCTCGATGAACGGACTGGTAACGTTCGTCTCTCGCGCAGTACCAATTTAGATAAATATATTTAAAAAAAAAAAAACAGACTACACCGTGGGAAATACCACCTTACCGAGCCGTACCCGAAGGCGGTGCAGGTACATGTAGAAAGGCATCATGCAAAATAGTCTACTCGACCGAGGGAGCATCAGCTTGTACGCGCAGAAGCCATTATTCAGTAAAAGTGAACCGAAATTTCCAGAAAACTTGAGAGACGGGTATAAAGCTCAGTGGAATCCCAATACAAGCATTGATGTTGAGGTACGTTTAAGCATCTTTTTTGTAGTTTTTCACGTTTTTCTGGGACCATGTTGTTTTTATATATTCAGGCACGTGGAGCGTAGTTTTTGGCCCGTACCATTACATTTTATGAAAGGGGTGGATGATAGTAACATGCTTATAAACATTGTTTGTTCACGAAAATAATCACTAGTATCAGAAGACTAAGCCAGTTTGCGCAAGCACCGTTATTTGTTGTTTCCATAATATTGCCGAAAAGGAATATGGATTTGATTGGGAATCAAACAGCAAACGGAGTCATTGACAGCAATGCTGCAAAGTCCAGGTGAAGTTTGGGCGAGTAAGATCATAAAGTTGTCACTGTAATGTAGCAAATCAACCTCTTGAAAAAAAAATGCATGTAGCGTAGGGGCAATAGCTGCCACAAGGTCAAAGTACTTCAGGACCATATTGCATCTCTGCTAAAACCCTTCAAGCAGCCTTTTTTTTTATAGAGCCTCTACCATTTCGTTATATATAGTTTGATATTGATTCGATTTTCAGTCACGCACGCCCCTAAGTCTCTGAATCAGGAGCTATTGGTCCTCCTTGTTTTTAACCCAGAAAAGATTTCCGCAATCAGTAATAGCTAATCCGATGTGTAAATAACTTCTCGTGTTAGATTATCTTTGTTTTCGCGTGTCAGTATTTTGCACTATTCACTGGGCTCTGTCCCATAATGCACGGGTCATCAATAATGCACGGGTCCTCAGATAATGCACGCGGTCATCATATATGCACGCGGGTCACCACATAGTCACAACTCCTATTAGCTACTAGAATCCCCGTCAATCCTTTGATATCGACTTACTTCTCACTATCAAGTAACATGCTGCATCGTATATGACCCTCTAACGAACTTGTATTTCTACAATCTGGTGGTGTCAGTCTAACTCAAATTATTGAATGTTGAAAAAATATTGGTTTCTCGTTTAAAAAGTATTAGGTGACATGTTATAAATTTTTCAAATTAGGAGCCTTTAAAGTTTAGGCTTTATACTGAACTCCCCTACCTCTGTGCCGTGACTTCAGCGCGAGACTTGATGGGCGCACCAGTACACCGCGCGCCGCGCTGGCTTAATCGACGCGTTTTTTATACACTCGCGCACAAAGATGGCATATCATGACGCGTGCGTACATCTGCGTCAATGTTATGACATCACTGCACGGGAGGTAGAGAAATGGACCATATCATGTTGCTATATAATAGTAGGGGCCCATGAGAATTAAGTGTACTGCAAGAAACCCAAAATCAAAATTCACAATAAATTGTTTTCAATGCAGAAACCCGTCATGTTTTGTACATACATGTCTGCGTTGGTCTTTAAACATCTCATAACAGTGGGCATTGAATTGGTAGAAGAAAATTCATATGCATTTATAATGCAAATCGTCAACTGATGGGTTGTTTTGGAAAAAGTGACGGCAGTGCGAAAATTCTATCTTTCTTTCCATTTCACATTGACCGTTTTCAACATCACTAATGGGTTTGAAATTTTGAAACGGCCAGGGAGGTGCGAGAAAGATTAGCCCTACTAAGCGTCTAGAGAGTCTGAATTTTTCTCGCACTTCCAGATCATTTTCAAAACAAACTAATCAACGATGAATTGCGCGTCAAGGTCTTTTTGGCACTAATTTATAGAGTATAACTTTGGCCTTGTGATTTGGCGTATAGAATGTTTTAATTTAAATTTAAAACTACCCTCAAATTTAGATAAATTACGTTAATTCTTAATGTTACTGTAATGAAATTTTGCTGCTATTGTTTTCTCAAAGTATATGACGGATAAGGACCCTCGCCTCATTGCACTCTACAGGATAATTGCACTTGACCGTATTGGTCAGTGCACGGCAGCACTCGAGCCTCCGGCTTTCGTGCTGCCTGCCTGACCCATACGGTCAAGTGTGATTATTCTGTCGAATGCACTAGGCTAGGTCCTGATCCTTATCAAAAAGGGTTTGTTCACGCTACTACTGTAATTCGGGTATAGATACAATCTATGGGCAATAGGACGAACTCTTAGTGGCAATATCCTCACAATGGAAGATCTGTTTTCCTGCCTCAGTGCTGCCTGCCCCTGAACAATGGGAAGATCTTGTTTCCCGGCTCTCGGCTGCCCCCTGCACTGACCCATACGGGTCGCTGTGCCGAACACCTTTATGATCCTTTTCGAAGGCACTAGCCTAGGTCCTATATCCTTATCATAAAAAGGTTTCAATTCAAACGCTACTACTGTAATTCTGGTATAGATACAGCTATGGCAATAGGGACTAACCTCTTAGCAATATCCTCAACAATGGGAGATCTTGTTTGTCCTGCTCTGCAACAGTTACTGGTGTTTGGATTATTTGGCACCTTGGTATACCAATAAATTAATTGATTAGTCCGTGATTGAAATATTCAAGACAATGTACCCTTTTTTTGAAGTTTATTGATTCGGCTTTGTTCAGTCCATGCACCTCAAAGATCTCAAAGAGAAAACATTCTACTGGTCTTCTTTTTAAAAAAGCATACACCAAAACTAAGCCATTTTACAATTTTAACAAAATCATTAAAAAAATACAAAAACATGGAACCGAGCAGGGAAATGTTTTTCTTTTTTCTTTGTCTCAATTAGTTAAAACATTTCCAAATAAGACTATAAAAACAATACAACATTAAATTATAATTAAATCAAAACAAGTTACCATTACGGCAAGATCAAAAAGAAAAAAGAAAAAAAGCAATCAGAAAGTATAACATTTAAAGTCGGCACTCGTAAACTCGAAAACTGTAAATTAAATATGCTTTTGGGAGACCAAAACCTTACAGCATGGTATAAAGGAAAGAAAGAATCAGCCCGGGATGGGCCATAAACGATATTTCCCCCATTATAATAGCTACACCAACGTTAAAAGGACAAAGAAGGCTGTAAAAGCAATACCAAAGGCTGGTTAGATAAAAAGAAAGAAAACAAATCGGTAACAAAGTTGGTATCAAAACGAAGGTGATTGAGTCCTACCAGAACCTTTCCACTGATTGCATGTGAAAAGTAACATTTCCAAATCGCAAACACCTCAAAGTTATATCAACCCCCTAAATGTAAATGGATGCGTTCAACATGTTATGTTGATATGGTCGTCGTCAACAATGACTCATGAGCCAATCATAAAACAATGCGTATGCATAAGCATGAGGTGATTGCTGGACCGGGTGGGTTATTAACATTTTTATGAATATTGCAAATGTACCTGTAGTAAAACTGTTCAGATTGTTTTAAAAATTGGTCGAATTTCAGAAGGGTCTATGCAACTACCTGACCAGATAATTTAGTGAACGAAGATACCAGTGCTTAGTAAAGCCCTCCATGCCGGCCCTGTAGAAAGTCAGTTCAAAAGTATAATTTTGAAGCTGCCAGGTCCAACATGAAATTTTTTACAAAAGCATATAACTTTGGTATTTATAGAAAGATACACATTTAATTTACATTCTGTGCAGAATACTTATATCCAAACAGCTTCTGTTGGGAGTATGACTTCACAAAGTCGAGTTACGTGCATTTTCCCTATACCATTTTTGTGTGCTGTAGAGCGTGCATTTTCAACCTTCCCGTTTCTATGGAGGATGTCCGTCAACTTGTTGTAATGGGTACCATTCAAAGGCAATCTATATGAGATTGTATGACACAGTTCCATATACATTCTGCAAGTCTAGCCATGAAGGTCATTAATTACTCAGGGTGATTGGTCTGAAGCAGAATGTATCACTTGTATTCTCTTCTTTGAAAATGAGGTTAGTTTCTCCGACCTTCCAATATTTAGGGATCGAGGCACTTCTTCAAATAACATGTAGTGATCCAGTTGTTTTCGAACAGTTTTTCCATACCACGTAAGGAATACAGTTGGGTCCAGGGGCACTTGCATTTCTTCGCTTATGTAGTTAGGCAGACATTCAGTTCTGACAGGTTTGGTGGTTTGGTGTTAAACTTTGTGGTTGGTTTGGGTGGTCTTTCCGTACCCTTCAGTGGATGGTATTTGTAATCTCTGTTCTTGTTTTGTTGAAGTATGACGCTCTTTGTTGTTTCTCATCTAACATGCCTTTGGCGTACTGGTATGGGTTCTGTCGTTCGAAATTGCTGATGAGCTTTACTTGATGAGCTTTATAACTAACCGATGTAAATGATCTTTGCAGCAAATTAGAAATGATAAACTAAGCTTGCAGGTGATACCACATATGTTAGATATGTGTTACTTAAAAAATCAAAATGGCGGACACAATCAAGTTTTTTTGACTCACCATGTATAAAGAACATTCCGACTGAGTATCGCCTCAATACTCTTTAGGGTAGAGAAAAATGCTTGCTTTTAGGTTGTGAAATATTTATTTTTATAATGCTAAAACACCATAATTGTAGAATTTAAAAGAAGCATTTATACACCGTAAGCAGAACGGACGAACACGAGTGAACATCGTGTCAATGACACACTAAAAGTAGCGAAATGGAAGATGAAATTAATAGAGCATAGTAATTACACGCTTCTTCAGTTTAATCAAATATTCCATTAAAACCAAATTAAATATTCCATTAGAAACACGCTACAGGAAGTTATTTTAGTAATCATACATGGCTGAATGTCTATCCGTATGATCATTGCCGTTCTTTAAATACACAGAACTACCAGTTAGGAATGATACCGGTGAAAAGAAACTGAGAGTGTCCTACCTACCATATCAACATGTTCGGAATAAACCGGTGTCATATAATGCAGTGTCAGTGTGACTGAGTGCCCTACCACCCATCTGTCTATTGTGTTCTCCATTGAGTGCTGTACGCATCATCTGTTTCAGCACTGTACCCAAATGGCCTCGTCTACGTGGTCACGGTTTATTCCGTACACATTGCTATGGTAGCTAGGACACTCTCTCGTGGGGGACACGCCGTCTTTAAGTAATAAAATGATGATTTAGTATTTTCTGTCATGCACGACAGAAAATCAAAGCATGTTTTTTATAGGGACGATTACGATAGCAGGCAAGTTCAAAACAAGGTTTGCGGTTTTCTTTTGTACTTGTTTGTCCTATAAACCTTCGAAACGTTCTCGGTAGGCGGTCTACAACCGATCCGATGTGTGTGTGTTTGTCAAATGTGGAATTATCTTGTTCGATCGATCTGTGAACACAGGAATTCTACATTCCAAGTACTCGCCTCGTGCATAACAAGTAATTAAAGCTCACTATTCACGAACATACGCAACTATGAACTACTACTACCGGGTGTCCCAAAAGGTTACATAAAGAGTTTGATCACAAATCAAATTAAAATAGGATCGGAAATGTACTTTTTCACTTGAAAATCAATATAGCGTTTTTGATACTTCTCGAAGTAACATTCTGGGACAGCAGCCGACATTCTAAACAGGTGTTGTTTACTCTTTCCACTGTTGTGAAATTGCCTCTTCAGCATGTTCAATGCCTTAAGGGTGAGTAAAAAAAAGTACAACCAAATGAGGGATTTTTTATGAAATAACCTTAACGGAATTTACCGAATTAATTCCTGTGTTAAATAGTCTGTTTAATCAGCTTTCACAATAATTTTAAATTTTTAAAATCCATCAAGCCATTCAAATGATACAGTTATTTTGGTGAAGGTATCCATTTTCTGGCCCGAACAAGTATCACACTGACAGTACACATGAGACTCATTACTACGCAGCGTGAGGGCTTCAAAATAAATTAACAGGTTGATTTCATTTCTTTGGCGCCGTACTCAAATGCTACACAAGACATGTGTTGAATGATAATGTACATGAAGAATACTCACGATTTAATTAAATTAACATGATATATTTAAAATGCAACATTTAATGCTTAATCTGTTATCCAGCCCTATACGTGTATTTTGGAAGTTTTTCTACGTGGAGATCAAGCAAGTTGAAAAGAATGCTGTAAATTGTTGCTTCAGGTCCAAAAATGTATTCATTAAATATTATTTTGATATCTGGTTTCATTTTACAGTCTTACCCAACGATGTAACCAGACATTTTCATTTGGGGAGAGGGGACCAGGCGATGGGAACCATTTAACTTGTGGGGCATCACTAAAAACACGTTTTGCAAAGGTGAACATGGTAACTTGTCAATACTATCAATTAATTACTTTTCCTGATCGCTATTGGGGCCAGGAGGGGGAAAAGATTTTGAGTGCGGATCCCGCCCTTCCCACGCCCTCACCCACAGGCTGGTTACGTTGCCGGTGTTCCCTGACATTTATTCCAGATGTGTAATTAATGGAGGATATGCTGGCAAACCCAAAGATGACATAAAACCAAGAGTAACTCTTTGTGGTTACTCTAGCGTGTAACTTGTCCGGTCTTTCACATTGGATACTTTCACTTCCGTCAACGTAACTTTTTGAAACGCGGGGGGGGTTTTTTAATCAATTTTAATGCTGTAATTTTTATATGAAGCTAACAAAACGGGGAATGCACTTCAAGAAGAAATATATGATAGTCAGAGGGTTTTCCATGAAAAATTATTGAATTTGGTTGTACTTTTTTTATTTTTTTTTTGTTTTTTTTTACTCCCCTGTAACATTATGTATTGAAAGATGGTTATCAATTTTTTAATTGGTAGCAAATGGTAAACAGATAGCAAATTGTTGATTTTACTTTTCTGTGAAGTACAGTAAATTAAGAGACACCCAGGCAAAACAAGTGGGTTAACCCTCGCTACCTGAGCGCTTTTGAACAAAGTTGCCGAAGTTGGTTGTTGGCAACCCCTATATTTTCGTTACTGAACATAGCCGATTTCCATAATTTTGATACAACAGGATAGCATAGAGTTTCTTCTTTCATTGGGTATCAAAATAATTACCAACATTTCCATTATGGCGTCACTATGACATCAACATCATAAGTTGAAAAAAAGTATAAACATATTGAAGATAGAGGGAAAATTGATATTTTGCAATCTTATTGGACTCAAAAACATTGTAGCACTAAAACCCCTCTGAGTATATAAAGCTAATCATTTCCCATTAAACCCACCGCGTGGACATTTGATATTCAACTTTTTACGTGCAAAAACGAAATTTTTCCGTCCCCAATTCTAACTATGTAAATGAATTGACAGTTTTGTTGCCATGTAAACTTTATAACGTCTTCTGACGTAAATTCTAGCAGTTTTGGTACTCATTTTTGGTAGCAATGGAAACAAGATGTCCATAGCTATCCATTAGTTATCAAATCCAGTGTGTGGTATTCCTGTGTTGTACTCGGCTTTTGGCATGTTTCTCGATTGTTAACTCCTATGCACGAAATTGTCATTTAATTCATCAAATTCAATAAATTTTTTGTTTTGGTTTCACTACACTACTACTACTACTACACTACTACTACTACTAACTACACTACGTACTACTACTACTCTACTACTACTACTACTACTACTACTACACTACTACTCTACTACTACCTACTACATACTACTACTACTACACTACTACTACTCTACTACTACTACTACTACTACTACTACACTACTACCGAAAACTTAAAAGTCACTAAAAAGGGTCTTATTCAAAAAATTTTATTCAAATTTCACTTTTAAAATTGCATGACAATTATGAATGACGAATTGTCCGTTTAATTTGTCCTTGTTAGTGATTACCAATTAAAATTGCGTGTATGACAAATTACATGACGATTATGATTTTTATAGTTTGTTATTTAGTTAGTTTTTTTGTTTTTTGAATATTTAAAGTGAATGCATATTTGTTCATTTAGTTTGTCATAGATTTTGTCAGTATTAAACGAATGACAACTTTAACGACGATTTGTTATTCATAATTCGTCATGCAATTCTTAAAGTGAAATTTTATAAGTAATGAAAATTCCTTGATGAAAACATTTAATTTGAAAAGCTGTTAATTTTTAATTGAACATATGAAAACATTTCGTCGCCCACATCCACATACTATCGTATCTGACAAATGCCTGTTTTCGAGAAATCGCCATTTAAACTCTACTGAGTTTCATGTTTACTATGGAATTAAACATTAGGCCAATAAAAAAAAAAAGTTTTTCTCCGAAGACCGCGCGCATAAGGTTTAAAATGCTTTTGACCCATAATTGTTGTTTAAGGTTTTACTCACTTTTCATTTTTTTTGTAAAAAAATTTAGAAAAAATGAAATTTGGCCGCGAAGCGCCGAAAATTGAAAAACAGTGGGCCAACAATGCATTAAAAAAAGAAAAGAAAAAACCGCATTTCGCATTACATTTTTCATATTTCTTCGAACAACTTGTTTGTTTTTTTTGGCCTTACAATTTACTTTTTAATTTTGAATTATGACGAAAACATTCGAAGTTTGTTTAACTTTGCTGAGTTTTGAAAGGGCAATTGTATTTCGGATATAAAGCTACAGAGTCAAAGTCTGTATGTTAAACACATAAAAGTCGTATTTTTCACATACGCGCTAATTCCACCGTTATATTTCAATGGCGTCCAGATAGACTCTATGTGAAACACGTCATATTCATGCACGAGGCAGATACGCCGCACATAGAATCCTGTATGTGAAAAGCGTAAACAGCTTGTTTTACGAACAGCGTTATTTATACAACATAATGAAATTACGTATGAAACATACGACAGTAATGTGAAATCGCGATATACAGTTTTGAGTTTATTGATCAAATTATTAATTAACATCTCACTAATTAGGTCCCTTTCAAGATTGTAACTTGTCCTGTAAGACCATACATTATATAACCATATACAACATATCTCAAAAAAAGTAGAAAAAATGTCAGATAAGACAGTATGTGATGTTGGCGACGATTTGGTAGCTTTATTTCATGGATGATCAAAATTTCAATTGCATGACAAATGTTTAATTTGTCAATAAGACCCTTTTCGTGACAAATTAATGTTTTTCAGTGCCTACTAATTTACTACTCTTCTACTTTACAGAGTACTTCTACTACTTTAATTTCGATCTTTGTATTGCCGCTGCTGATGCCGCTAATGGTGATAAGAATAGAGATTTGCAGAATAATTTGGATATATTGAACCCAGGAGCAATGATCGCTTGGCTATGCGCTATACCCCTGAACTCTTTAATGGTGTGTCGTAAATTCTTAGCTTCGGATCATGACTAGACTTATTTTACCTCCTGTGTAATGGTTGATAGAAACGTAGACACTTAGACTCATTCTCAAGTGTAACTTTAGAAAATCTCCGGTGACAATAATCACTTGGTTACTGATGGGGAAACAATCGCCGAAACGTGTCGTCTTTTAGTAGCTATTAAACCCTTGTATGACTCATTTCTTTGTTTGAGTTCATTGTCCTGTTGATTAATTTCTACGAATCCACACTTTTCTGCACGAATCTACACTATAGATTCGTGAAGAACCAAGTGTGGATTCGTATAATTAACAGACAAAGAAGGACGTCATAGCACTTGTTTACTTACAAATAGCTACACTATAACAACGGAAATTGAATTACCTGTAGAAAAACAACAGAAAATTATAAAAAGCATCATGTCAAACACTAACGTTAGAACATTATTGTCCTAGTATTACATGCTTAATTTTGAGCAATTATGTTTGGCTCATCTTTTTAAGGAAAACATTTCGCCCGTTAATTTTTGGTTCTACGTTTAAGAATAACGTAGATAACACAATTTGTACCGTGTAGTGTTTTAATATTTTTTGTTCAAGTGCAATAATTTTACACCTGTCATTTGCATAAATCGTACCCGTTTACTTCATTAGGTGTTTTTTTTTTCAATTTTGTCAGCGACGTAAATCGAGCAAGCCCTGTAAATGGCTTAATGTAGGCCTATACAAGTTACTATTAATTTTTAATTAATAGTATTTTGTCGTTTGTTTGTTTGCTTGCTTGTTATTCCACAATGTACTTGTTCTTATGTGTTTTTTCAGTTTTTTCCAGTGACGTAAATCGAGCAAGCTTGGAAAGGCTCATAGTAGGCCTATACAGTTACTATTTAATATTTTTTTTTTTTTTGTTTTCTGATTTTGTTTTGGGGGGGGGGCGGTGCTTTTATATTTAACTTATTTCAAATGTAATTTTCTTCTGCGTAATGATAACATTTAACCTATGTTAGCTTACATATAAGATTTCATGGTAAAGATTTTTTTCACTTAAACGCATCATGCAAAGTCAGGTCATTGTTTAGGTTTAGGGGAGGATATAGTTTAGAGTTAACTTGTCATACGGGTTTATATTGCCCCTTAATGTTGCAATTACGATAATGGATATTATTGATTCATTTTTTTCACTCATCTTTACGTTTATCATATGATAATGATTAGGCCTAGGTATATTACCATTCTTCTAACGGAACAGCAAATTACCCTGTAAATATAATTACTCAGTCTTCTACAAATTATTCCTAAAAACATCGTTTTGACTGTTCGTTCAAAATGATGTCTTATTATAGATTTATAGGATCATATGTTAGAAAGTTGAATATTTATTTTCACATGGCGTCCTATATTATATGGGCTCTTCACAATATTAGGGTCACAAAGGCGGTGACAAAATGGTAGGGGGACTTCAGGAACAAAATTGGCCCATAAATATTTTGAGGAATTACTCACGCAAACAAAATATACATTATTTTGACATTTTATCTTTAATATAAATGCAAAAAAACTTGCTTAACTCAGCTTCTTTTGCCTGAACTCTGTGTTGAAGTTAAAAAAGCATCTGTGCTACCCGAATTTTTGTTTTCTTACATTTCCTTTTAGCTCATTTTATTGGCCATTTTTTAATTGGTCGAAAAACCTCGAAACCTTCAAAATAGCATATAATAAAACGCGATTTTAAAACATTTTGTGCCCTCTAGCGCCTGAAGCTGAGCCAATTTTTTGGCCTAAAAATAGAATTATCACGCACCTTAGGACTGCAGTTTGACATTCGTAATCCTGGGCCCTTTTCCGGAGGAATAGAAATTCCAAAACAAACCTTGTCCCTAATCGCTTGTTAAATATATTCACAAAAGGAATCTGATATGCATGAGTCTGGGGCAAGCTTGAAAGGAGCTATCTATGCAGCTCTTTTTTTTTTGCTTACCTCTTTCCTTTGATTCCTGTACTTTCTTCAGTAAATCACTCCTCCCCAGGTGTGTTTTCGAATACATGGTTTAATTTTGTAATCCAAGATACGTATAATCCCCAATATCCATTGGTAGTAATGTCAAAATCCAAACCTTGGCCCGTTCGCTTGGTAAATATAATTCCAAAAGATAATGATCTGCAGTGAGCTGGGGTATCTGGTTTCTTGAAATATTTAGTGGGTTGTGCCGAATTTTTTCAGTAAATCAACTCCCCGCAAGTGCTTCGAAGTTATGAACTTTGGTTAATTTGTAATTCCAAGATAACGTATAATATCCACCATATATCCATTGGGTAGGACCCGCACATGTATGTGCATAGGCCTATAGCATTGGCCACTCCTACTAAATCCTGCAATCCGTCATGCACTGATGCTGTGGACTCGACATTGACGGCTTTCAGACTCTCACTGTGATGTACAAACCCACACTTTTTCAAATGTTAATACGGACCTTGATTCTACATTTTTGAGGAATGGTTTCAGTCAATTCAATCAGCTTTCTCGTCTAGCAAGGCAAGTGGATGTACAACACTTGTGGCAGGCCAAGCATTATATTTACTTTGGATAAGATAATAATTTCTTTATCGGCATCCTTTTTATGTGTTGGATGTGTGGGGGGGAAAACGCGTCACTACAGATCCAATTATTTCAGCTGCAAAACCATACTATCCTACAGCAATGGACGATTTCAACGCTGTGCTTGATTTCCCTTACTAATAACCTAACTGAGAAGCACGTGTAGTATGTACGAATCTACAGTCATACAAATATCGGTGTGTAAGAACTTTCGTAATTGAAATCGTTGGTATCACGAATCTACATTTATACAATCCAGAATGTGTGTTTACGTTTACACCATGGTTTAACGCTCGTTTGATTTACAGTATTGACTAATCGATCAATATATGTACGAATCTACAAGGTTACAAATACGAAGTGTGTAAGAATTTCGTATACAACAGCAGGTGTGTACAATTCAATTGCGTATCAGCACGTTATAAAACATGCAACCGAAATCCACGTATACAAATCAATGCGCGGTAGCTTTGATACAATTGGTATTAAAAGGCAATGGTTTAATGTCGGAGAAAGCACTCGAAGTTATTGATTCGTGCTTCCATTCGGAGCACGAATCAACACTTCTCGTACATTCTCCTTAACATAATTCAGCGCTCTTGAAAAATAAAGGCCAAGTTTAGATTTTCTAAGGTAGATGACCTTTTCCTTTAAGAAAAGAGCTCGCTTCAAGTTTCAAAACAAACTGTAACAGTTCATTTTCCTTCATTTTTCGCAATTAGAAAGAGATCTGAATTATTGAAACTTTTGCACCGGATTTAGCACATATTGGCCTTTATACGTCAACTTGTTGTGCACCTCTTCTGTTGTAAGAGAAGCTTGAAATTTCTACAATCGGACTCGCCCGTGTGGGCACATGAGGATATGGTCCTCGGCGGACTCATGGCCACCTACACGGTGAGAATAACCTATAAAATACGACTTCAGACTTCGCGATTATCATAAAATCTCTCCTGCCCTTCGATGAAAATACCAAGAGTATTGATGATCCCTGCGCAGCTTGATATATCTGGAATTCAATACAGGTTGGCATGTAGTCATGTAATGTTGCTCTCTTGCCCTACAGCATAGTTGCCTATTTGCATAGGGTTTATAAAGTCCTCGCATTTAGTTGAACTTCACCACATTAGTTTCACTCTTTTTCCGTTGGTCGGCTATGATCCCGAGTCCGAAAGAGGACTGTGGCTCCGGGTCGCCATATCTCCTTTTACCGGTACTAAATCAGCTTTTGGGATGAATTCGGTATTATTGCTACCACATTCTTCAACATGCAGTTTTTCCGTGGAGGCTGCCGAATTCATAGGGTAGTGGAACAAATACAAAAAGTCTTTCCCTTCTATTCTAATCTATCATGTCTGAAGGAAACTTTAACCGTTGCATATACTTGTAGATCTGAAACAGCTTGACATGAAACTATAATTAGGATGAAGTCACCACCTTCATCGCAGGTGTTAATTTTTGTGTGGTGATATTATATTGATGCAAGCTTCAGTGAATGATAAAACTGTAGTCTTAGAGTAAAGTATATAAACTGACACTTCACATCAAGGGCCGACTAAGAAAAATGAAGGAGACGGGAAAAAGGGAGGGAGACATGACATGTATGTGTCAGTTAACTAAATAATTACATCTTACACCTGCACATCAGTTTGTTCTTAAAATGTTAAAGGGGCCGCGTTACGTCTTTCAGATCGGCATTCTTTGCTATCACATCAATATTTATTTGGTGTTGTGAGAGCGCCACCGCTAGATTTGAATTAGAGTCAGTAGAGTCAGTGATGCTAGGTGACCGAGAGTAAGCCGGGCTCAACAGCACCCGGTACATGGGTGTACACCATACATTGATATAGTGAGGGTGTCCCTACAATCTCATGTCTGAAGGTAAACGTGGTTAACGCAAACACTCGACAACGTCGTTCTCATCAGTGGCATCATAGTATAGTCCATTCAAACCAAATACTCAAATCTAAAGCAAAATTGGTGCACAGCTATATTTGCTCACAGCGTCACTATGGACATTTAGATTAAACCTTTTGGCCGGATTCACAAAAAGCGGGTTAACTTTACCCAGGGGTAAAAACAGGGTTTAACCACGGATCATTGGTGTTAATTTATGTTATCCTCTATGGGTTTTTAAACCCAGGGTTAAAATGTAACAATGGTTAAAGTTAACCAGATTTGTGAATACCGGCCAGTGGCGATATTTGATTAAACTTTTCCTGTTAGATGTAATCATATCGTTGTCGATGACGCGACGTTTATTCACAGAGTGTGACAAGCCTAATTTTGGCCTCTTCAATTTCAACGGTTTGGCCTGATATCAAAACGACTTATGTGCAGTGTGCATGATCATAACTTATGTTGCTGCGCGTACCAATCACATTCTTGGTAACATAAATATACGCACCTACAACACGGGGGTCATTGATATCTTCACACTGACCTCCGTCGCTTTATTTGTGATGTGACGTATCAAGACTCGCTTTGTGACGTTTCAAGACTACAGATTCAAATTGAATAAAAATATGGGCTGAACCATGGATATATTTTTCTTGATAGAGCCAGAGGTTGTTAGTGTAAACTGAAAAATGGAGGAGAGCCCTGATGTTGATGAAAGCCAAACAACAAGGCAAGGGGCAAGTGCTCAGTAAACAACATTCCTAATATTTCATACAAGTAATTTCCATGGGTAGCTATGGGTAACGAACAGTATACAAATGACAACACCACTGAATGAAGGGATTGAAAATTCATGCGAAATTACATCTCGAACAAGGCCTCAAAACTCGCCTTGCCCAGTTTACAGTTAGTACGCGGGTCATCATATCAATCATGAATCATACAATTGTCATGGCGCTCTTTGGTTCTCTACGTCGTATTTATTAATTTTCTTGATTATACATTAACTAACGCGGGAAAAGTCATCTTGACACTTTGGACGTAGAGCCAGAAGGGGGGCCGGGAGGGGGCTTAGTGCTGTGAAACGGACCATGCATGCTGTCCAAACATGCCCAGCGTAGAACCGCCTTCGCTGTACTGCCCAACGGGCTTTGCATGTGCAGCATGCACTGAAGATGATTTTAGAAACACTGAGAATTTGAAAAGTAACACCAGTAATGCAGTGGGCGAAGCAGCGTGGGCTGGGCCCCATAACGTTACGAAAGGTGAAGTGTTACACTCAAGTTCAGCAGTTTTAATTTAATAATACTATTGTAAATAACAACAATCTATTGAGAATCACCCCGGGCCCGCGGCTCCAAAACAGCATGCCTATACTATAGTCTGCACAACGGACAGATTTACGCATGTATAAATGCATTTTGATTGCGTAACTGTGGCTGGGGATTCACCAAAATTTCATAAACCATGCATGGCAGCATGACCTCTTGACGTTACAACGTACTACTGTGTATTCAAAATATCGATGATGTTATTTAGTGGCCCTAAGTGAAAAATCAAATAAGAGGCCCTCTGAACGAAATAAAGTAGGATCGAAAAACGCTCGAAGGAAAATCCCGCGAGTGCACGAGTGAGTGAACCAGGCCAGGGTTTTGATTACTACTAAGTTAGGAGGTACATGTCATGGACGGTATTCATATACAGAGTGTTGGTTTAAGTCATGAAAGTTGACCTTAGGCTAGGCTAGATTTCATATAATAGGTTAAAAAGGAGGTCTAAATCAATAAAGAATGGTGTGTATTTCTTATGCTTGAACACGGCAATACACGGGTATTTATGATAAGGCCTCTAAAAAAAGTTCCCAAGACTGACAGACGACATCATCAAGATCATGATGATGATTTAGTACACTCATGGACCCGCAGCCACACTCACCTTTAAACTCGAAGTGAAGCATATCCGCTGTATGCAGAAGAGAATTTGCTTTGATGTACTCGTATGTGGCCAGAATGAATTTCGTAAATATTCCATGATTCTGACAAGCTTAGCGATTCGAGGCATTCATTCAAATTCATGCATACCATCATGACCATGTCCTGACATGGCTGACAGTGTCATGGTGGTGTAGTCTGTGACTGTCCCGTCGCTCACAAAATGCACGTGGAAAAAAGCCAGATACTTGGTATCGGACAGCAAACAGATCGTTTTCCAGAACTAACGATATGTATTATGATATTAAACATCCAGCCAAATAACGATGGACACAGTAGAACAACTGTTATTACGTAGTCAAATTCTTCTAAAAATCTCGGGGTCAATGATCTGAGCGGTTGCACCGTAACAAGCATACACAAATCCTGCTGTGAGTTGCAATAAAAACTTGCGATTGGATTCAAAGCTGCGCTTTGTTTGGTCAAATGTTGTTGTCAAACCGTTAGTGAGTATGGGGAAATACCTGTACTCGAAGGAAAAGAGAAGATCTTTACACTTTTTGTAGTAGGTGAAGATATGGTTGCCAAAAAAAAATAATGATGCATTGAAATCTGAATTGTAGGGGGAATTTCTGGCAGAAAAATCTTAGGAAAATACAAGTTTTAGTACAGTCCAGTTATGAATGAGGTAAAAAACCTGAAGATAATTGGTTTTGGGGTGTTGTTTGGATCTTCGGTATTGTTTTGGTTCTCGGAATTGTCCCTCGGGGGGATGACGCCCCCCCTTCGGGAAAGGAAAATCCTTGACCCAAAACATCCTCCGATCAAAACCACTCACCCAAAAATTAGCTGCGCGGTTTTTTAACCTTAATTGAGCCAAGAAACAGCCATGCTTCATTAAAGAACCTATCTTTGGTAGCTTAAATTCCAGCATGTGTTTTACTCTCTCACTTGTGACATGATTTGCTGAGCATGTTGAGGAAGAATATTCACGAATGTTTTGTAGTGACATCAATATTGGTGTTGTTTTTAGAAGCTTTTTGAAATCATGCTTACTCTGATGAGAGAAAAGCGAGACATACTTCACACAATTGCTTGCATATGGGAAATCCTGTGGTATTATACTCTATAGACCTGTTTTGAGATATTGATCGACAGGTGCCAGTATAGACAACCATATAATAGCAATTGGGTGAAGTAATATACCTGTATTTTGGTCCTTTTTGCAGCATATTTCACTATCCCCCAAAAGGTGACGATGTACAGTATTATAGAATATAATAGAATCTATCACATGTGCATTACGCACTGCAACTTTTAAATATCTAGGATACCCAAGCTGATTAAATAATGCTAATAAGAAAGCTTATGACGTGATAATTTCCGATTATTAAATCCAATAACTCCTTTTTAATAATCATTAATAATTAACTTTGACGGAAAAACCTTTAGTTTTTTTTGGGGGGTACTACTGAGTAGGTAGTTTTGCGCGGGAAGTCACGTTTTGCATCATCCATTGCAAATAGAGCGATAAGCTTAATTATTGACTTACCTTCAAATGGGGTACAGTAATTGAGCGTATACCTTCCGACGAATCTCGGTGATTGGTCATCTTTCACGTGTGGTGTTCATGTATTAGGTGACTGTACTGTTTTTGATCACCATCGTCCATAGAGTAATAAAGTTGAGTGTATTTCTAGCTTTACGTAGGGTTAGATTAATTTTTGAAGCCACTACTTTGGCTTGCGTTACGTTTGAGTTTCGTGAATGAACCCGCGAGGTCACCCATTCCAGTAAGCATCACAACTATCAACATACGTTACGACGCGAGCGCCATGCGCTGTGACGCTATTTTCACCGGTCATTCATTCTTGACTCCAATGCCAAAAACCAATTTCAATCCAGTGCGTACCGAGTTAGTTTTCTGTTGCCCTCTTCTCTTAGAGACAAATAATAATAATACATTAAAACAAATGGTTTGAGAGCGAGAGAGAAATAGAGAGATATATAGAGAGCGAGTTAATTACAAGACCATCGGTTTACAAGACCATCATAATACAAGATCCGTCGGTCATTTCCGAGACCAAAGTCAGCTGTTCAGGAGGATGACTTTTCAATCGTGGATTTTATCCATCAAACGTACTCATAAGATAGACATTTGTGTGATGTACCCGACGATCCGATGATATGTTCTTATGAACACCGTGATTGTTGAAGGTAAGCCCTCCTTTTGAAAATCTGGGCCTTAGCCGTTTACGCTCAATTCTATTCCATCACATGTTTTCCTCGGTTAACTGAGTGCCAAAGATCATAGTACCATAGGCGGATTTAGGGGGGGGGGGCGCACCCGGCGCGCGCCCCGCCCTATTTTTTGGGCAAACCAAGGGCGCCGGGCGCCTTGTATATGTAGAAAAATGCTTTGCCGCCAGGGCGCCGGGCGCCCTGTAGGCCTATATCTAGGAAAAGACCTTTTGTGGGCGCCCTTGCCGACACAATTTGTAAATTTTTCCGGCTCGCTGCGCTCGCCGGCGACCAATTTGTTTTCACTCTGTTGAAATTCTGAAGAGCAGGGGGGGGGGGGTAACGCTTTGTTGTGTTGTTTGTGCTTGTGTGCTTGAAACAATATAAAATATAGGCTTTGCCACTCCCCCCCCCGCTCTTCATAATTTAGAACCGCGTGAAAAAAAAAATTGGGTCTACCCGCCGAGCGAATCGAGACCGGAACTTTTAAAAGCGAATGTGATGACGGGCGCCCCTATGAGAATTCCTGGATCCGCCCTAGTACCTCGACATTTCAATAGATATCTAGCATTACAATTTTAACCTCGTTTACAAAAAGGGGGCGGGGGTGGTTGCCAACTCCCTTCAGGGTTTTCCTAAAACCCCTTTTTGTAGTCAAAAATAATTTAATTGTCAATTGACATTTACGCTCCTTTTCATGCAAAAACAAACATCCACCGGGGTATTGGTAAGATACAGGGTGATCCCAAAATGATAGATATGGCCCTTTTTGGGAGAGAAGTACCAACATGCCTAGTACGGCACAGATATATCAGATACACTTGATTTTGCTACCAATGGACAGCTACGGTCATCCTCTTTCCGTTGATGGGTACCAACATAAAGTTTGCATGTCAGCAAAACTCTCAATTTCCACAGTATATAGTTAGTAGGGTGGCTTAGCAAAATTATCGTTACACGGTGGACAAAATCACCAAATTTGGCACAAACACTCCTGATGACCTATAAATCAATTCTATCCGAGGATTCATCTCCAAATATGTACAAAAGCCCCTCCTAGGGGACCCCTTGGGGTCCCGGGGGTCGGGAGGGGGCAAATTTACAACTTTGCTATGCAATAATCGAATGTGGTATTTTTGGTGTCTAGTAATAGGTTTTGGACATGCCAAATTGAATAAGACAACTTTCCAAATCAAATATGGCTGCCTTATATCAGAATTTCAAAATAGCGCCCAAAATGGCCACCAAATTTAGAAAATTGATAGAAGACTCATGAACTGTTTATATTTCATTATCGATAAAGGAAAATACCCTCAAAACGTCATGGCTTCTAATAAAACATGATTGTCTATATTATCTTCATCAAGTAAAAGATGGTGGCCAAATGGCTGCCAAATACGAGATTACTATTGGCCCATGTGAACAATCTCAATAATCATCTTTGGAATAAAATCGCATATTACCATATGTACAATTACTTTGGTCATTCTGTTGTGAGCATAGGATTCCTTTTGCTCAGTGTCTAGTGTACAAGTCCTTCTTTAGATATCTGCAATGCTCTTATGTTGTTACTAATAGTACACAGGCAAACACAACGTTTCGAGCAGGTGAGATTGGCCTGTCCACATTTGCATGTGCGGCAGTCTCCTGAGCAACCACATTTGATTAGCTCTCTATATGATGTGGAAATTTCTGGTACGATTGAGAGCCAAACTGGCACCCATCACACATCCGATCCGACACCTTGTTCCAAGCAAATGTCTGAGGAGAGGGAATATCTTGCGGTGTTCAGGCCCGTACGCAAGGGGGGGGGGGGTACAGTCACTATCCTCCCCCTACCCCGATTCCACGTAAGGGGCAAAAAGTCCACTTTTTGCTGAATATTTTGTTAAAAAGGTCCATAATTTAGAGACATTTTTACCAGAAAATCCATTTTTTTTTGTGATGAGATGTTAAAAAAGGACCATTTTAGGCGGATTAGGTCCACTTTTACCGAAAAAGTGGACAGTACCCCCCCATAAATCCTGCGTACGACCCTGGGGCCCAATTCCCCATTTTTTTTTTAATTTTGAAATTAATAAGCAAAACTAGTGTTAGACTAATGAAAATTATCAAGATTTCCGAGGTCGGGTCCGTCGGGGCTCTCAACGTATTATGTAAGTGTTTGTTCTTTCAATTGCATTTCAGTCTTTTTAGGTGTATTATTTGATAGCATAACACTAGTGTCTGCCGAAATGGGGAATTGGGCCTAAGAGATTAAATGGCCCTAAGAGATTGGAGGAAGAGAGAGGGAGAGAGAGATAGAGGGAGAGCAGAGAGAGAGACTGACTTAGCCTATTATATAGAATATTATTTGATATTATTATCATTATTAGCTATGTTGTTTTTCAAACCTATGTGAAATGACTACAAAGTTATATGAGTCGCTATAGGAATGCTTCGTAAAAGACGCACTACACAAAATATCTCAACTTCCACGATCATCAAATATTTGGCATGATTGTCAAAAAACTTAGTTCGGCGTAGTGGGGGGAAAGGGAGGAGGAGAGAGAGATAGTCATTCTCTAGCACGTGGACGTATTCATAAATTTTAAATTTTTTATATTTTTGGAATGCTTGTGTCGCCTGTTGTTTTTTGGTTTGTTCTTTAATTGTCATTCAGTCTTTTTTTTTCAGGTGTATTATTGAGTAACATCTTCTTTAAATTACCATGCGAGGTTCCGTTCGAACCAGCCTTAATTTGAATCTAAAATTTGCATAGGATTGCTAACAAGTTAAGTTTATTAAGGCAAATCTGACGAAGAAATGCAAAAATATTATATAAACATAATTAGAGGTATAGAGTCTTCTTTTTTACAACACTTTTTATTCTGGGCATAAACATTTTGGACATCATTTGACTTTCAATTAGACCACACGAAAAACAATGCATTATTACCCTCGCTTATCATATAATTATGCGAGCGTTCATCATAACAGTATACGTCTTCAGAAGAAATCGCTAGGCAGTTTGAAGTCTAAATCATACATAATGATTTTTTGTTTATTTGTAATAACGTTTATGAGAGCAAGGTAAGAAAAACGGGTTTGTAACAGGCTAAAGAATTTTGTCGCCGTCTGATGCAAAGCGGCAGTAATTTAATTTTGCCGTTCGTATTGTATTTCATTAGGTGCATTCAAAGCGCCAATCGGTTTGCTCAGGTATTGTATTGGGTTGCTATGACGCATTGATTATCTTGGAAGCGTTCTGGCTCAGTGCTTGGTGTTGTCAAAAATCGCATGGTTTTTCACATGCGGACGTGTAGTCAGTTTTTCCGAAAATTCCGCGCATTCCCTCCCGTGTGGCATCTTTTTGCCATCATATTTGGGGCTGCCTTTTTTCTTGGTACTTTTAATTGAGTGTACAAATTTCCCCAAATACATTTACATACAAATATTAATATAATTATATAGTATTTGCAGTTCGTATGAGATCCGCTTTGGGTCCCGATTGGGCAAATTAAATTGGTAAATAAATAGTGTGCATGTTACAGTTCAGATATTGGTAATTGCTGTTTGGTTCAAGATCCGGTTTTTCGACTCGATTCGGCGGGTTAAATGGTATACATATATGGTGTTATAAAGTATTTGCCAGATCGGTACTAGATCCATTGGAGTTTCGATTTGGCAGGATAAAATGAAAACATCGTATTTGCAATCGAGCCATACAAGACCGCTTTGGGTCGCGATTTTTTTGGAAGGTCCAATTGGCAATCAATTGGGTACTTCAGCGTAATAATAGCAGATCGGATATAAGATCCGCTTGGGGTCTCGATTTGGCAGGCTAATTTGAAGGTAGTAGAGTCGGCAATCCGGTATAAGGTCCGCCCTTCGGATCTCGATTTGGCTGGTAAAGGTTGTACTTTATGTTCAATTGGTAATCAATTGGGTACCTTCAGCGTATCATAGCCAGATGATAAGATCGATTTGGGTGGCGATTTGGCTGGTAAAGGTTGCTGTATTTTATGTGGTGTAGTGTGCCAGCGGATCGATAGAAGACTCGCTTTGGGTCTCGATTGACTGTTAAATTTGTAATTGTATGTGATGTATCCGAGATCTTTATAGATCCGCTTTGGTCTCGATTGGCGGATAAATTGTTAATTTATTTGTAGTACTTTCTGTCAAGTGAGGGGTCAGAGATCGGTATAAAATCCGCTTTGGGTCTCGTTTGCCTTATAAAATATGTAAATTGTATGTGGTAATTTTATGCGCCGATTCGGTAATAGTCCTTTTCGGCTTGTTTTGGCAGGCTAGATTTATGATTCATGGTTACGTCATGATTAGGTATTTCTTTGTAGATGTTGAGTGGTGAAGGCGGGTAAAATCCTTGAAATTTTTGTAATATTCTGGAGGTTTTTTATATTATATGTCAAGCCAGTAGGAATTTAGACAAAGTGTTGATGTAGGAAGAACTGGCCTTGCCCCAATTGTACGTCGATGGCAATTGATACCTGCGTTTGGTGCTCTTCAGGAAATTCTTCCTAGCCATCCTATGAGGTCTGGATACAGATACGTATGGTAACCTTAAAAGGTTATAGGCTACATATTTGTTCCAGACGCAGTTAAATGTTTTATCAATTCAGTTTCTTTTTTTAATTATGGTGTTTTTTTGTGTTTTTTTGATCGCAAAAAATTGACCTGTGGTCCGCATGTGACAGATCTCAGTTGCAATCCGGTGTGAAAATGCCTATTTCTTAGCTATGTGGACAAATTCAGTTGTAGACGGGGGAATATACGGTTTGACCAAAACAAATGCTACAAAAAGGCGGTTTTTTTACTGATTCTGGTACTGTGAGAACGCACGAATAATAAGAAAAACGTTATAAAAAATTGGGCTAATGGAAAGTGGTTTTTCAAGATGGCGTCCAAAAGGCCGCCAAAAATTCTGAAATTTGCTACAATTGATTTATTTATCCACCACAAGTTGCAATTTTGGGTGTCTAAACCCGTGTTTTTGGGGTGAAGGATTCTACTTTGATCCAAAAAAAATATTGCGAGTGATCAGGCAAGCTATAAATCCAAGATGGCGTCCAAAATGGCCGCCAAAAACTCTTAAAACTCTTTAAAATACGCGTAAGTTGCTTATTTTTCACCTCATGAGTTGCAATTGTTATGTCTACACCCATGTTCTTGGATGAATGATTCCAATATTGCTACAAAACTATTTCAGATTAATCAATAACCTGCAATCCAAATGGCTGCTCAAATCCTAGCATTCAGGTGACATTTGGGGTCAAAATTTCATACGGCATCAATATTGTCGCAAAAATTGTAATTATATACATTTTGGGTTTTTGCAAGTGTGATAGGTGATGCAGGGAGTTAAGGCGAGGCCTGAAGAGTACTAAGCCTTAAAAGCCTGAAAAAGTGCGTGGAATTGGACTAAAAGCCTCCAAAATGAGCTTGAAAATAAAATTTTGCGGGAAATTGTGAGTACCGGAAGGCCTGAATTTAGGCTATTGCCTGAAAACTATATCCCTGAGTGATAGTTCCTCATTATGTTTGGTTGGTAAAATGATTGAAAATTTGTGGCTGCATCATAATAAACATCATTGCCAACCGGAAAATGACCTGAACTGTTTTCGATTATCTTACATTGTATGTATTTCTGCAGTGAAGCATAGATTCCTTTTGCTCAGTGTCTAGTGTACAAGTTCCTTCTTTAGATATCTGCAAGCTCTTATGTTGTTACTAATAGTAACACAGGCAAAACACAACGTTCGAGCACTTAAGATTGGCCTGTCCACATTTGCAGTCGGCAGTCTCCTAGCCCCCACATTTGATTAGCTCTCTATATGAGCGGAAATTTCTGGTAGCGGGATTAGAGCCAACTGGCGCCCATCACACATCCGACACCTTGTTCTACTCCAATGTCTGAGGAGAGGGACTATCTTGCGGTGTCCAGGCCCGTACGCTGGGGGGGTGGGGGGGGTACGTCACATCCTCCCTCCTACCCGATCCACTTAAGGGGCAAAGTCCACTTTTTGCTGAATATTTGTTAAAAAGGTCCTAATTTTAGAGACATTTTACAAGAAAATCCATTTTTTTTTTGGATGAGATTAAAAAAGGACCATTTTTAGGCGGTTAGGTCCCCTTTTACCGAAAAAGTGGACATACCCCCTCCATAAATCCTGCTACGACCCCGGGCCCAATTCCCCATTTCTGGGGCCCAATTCCCCGTTTCTTTTCTGAGACTAGTGTTAGACTTATGAAAATTCTCAAGATTTCCGAGGTCGGGTCCGTCGGGGCTCTCAACGATTATGAAGGGTTTGTTCTTTCATTGCATTCAGTCTTTTTTCAGGTGTTTATTGAATAGCATAACACTAGCTTTCTGCAGAGAAACGGGGAATTGGGCCCCAGAGATTAAATGGCCCTAAGAGATTCGCGAGGAAGAGAGAGAGACTGACTTAGCCTATTATATATAGCAATATTATTTTACTTATTATCAAGAATATTTACTATGTGGTTTTTCAATCCATATGTGGATTTAATGACTACAAAGTTATATGAGTCGCTATAGGAATGCTTCGTAAAGGACGCAATAACACAACAATATCTCAAGACTTGCACACGATAATCAAATATTTGGCAATGATGTCAAAAAAAAACTAGTGTGGCGTAGGGGGATGAGAAGGGAGAGAGAGAGAGAGAGAGTCATTCGCGAACAACGCTGACGTGTGTCAGTAAAATTTTTACAATTCTTAAGGATTCCGAGGTCGGGTCCGTCGGGGCTCTCAACGTATTATGTAAGTGGTGTTTTCTATTTGCTTAGTCTTTTCAGGTGTATTATTCGATAACATCTTCTTTAAATTACCCACGCGATATTCCGTTCGAACAGCCTTAATTTTGAATCTAAATTTGCATTAGTGATTGATAACAAGTTACGTTTTTAAGGCAAATCTCGGAACGAAAAACGGCAAAATATATTATGAACATAATTAGAGGTATAGAGTCTACACCCATGGTCTTGTGATGAATGATTCAAATGGCTAACAAACTATTTCAGTAATCAAATAACCATGCCAAATCCAAAATGGCTGCTCAAATCCTAGCATGAAGGTGACATTTGGGGTCAAAAGATTGCAATACGGATACAATATTGTCGCCAAAAATTGTATTATATTTACCTTTGGGTCATTTTGCAAGTTGATAGTGATGCAGGGATGTAAGCGAGCCTGAAGAGTAAAGCCTGAAAAGCTGAAAAAGTGCGTGAATTTGGACTAAAGGCCTCCAAAATGAGCTGAAAATAAAATTGCGCGAAATTGTGAGTACGAAAGGCCTGAATTTAGGCATTGCCTGAAAACTATATTGCATTCCTGAGTTTAATATGTCTCATTATGGATGGTTAGTAAAATGTTTGACAATTTGTGGCTGCATCATAATAAACATCATGACCACCTTGAAAATGACCTAAACTATTTTCATATTATCTTACAACATCTAGTAGTTCGAGTTGCCAATAACTAATTGGATATCATGATGAAGTCCAGAAATGCAATGAGGTGGTTGGTTTGTTGGTTGATTGGTTGGGTGGCTTCCCTCCGTTCATTAGGAGCATTGAGACAAGTCTCGTAGTTAAACTGAAATCGGTGCCCCCAATTCAGCAATTATAAAAGTCAATACTGGCACAAGACCAAAATATGTTGGCGAGACACAATAGGCAGGTCAAATGTTTGGCTGTGCATAATTGGAAGTCAAAATTAGGTCGAGGATTGTAGTCCACATTGGCTTATAAAGAGTCGTATTGGAAAAGGGTTCATACAATATATGTATACCCAGACATAATTGGCCATAACAGCGTTCATACAATATTGTATACTATGACTTCTGTATACTTCTTGTCAGTCATGATTGGAACCATCTGGTCACTCTCTATTTTCCACCCCCAGTCCATGACATCCATACCATTGTCAGTCCCCATCCAGACCATAATCTGGTAGTAAACTCTGAGGCAGTGAAATGTGGTGGAAGATGCAGTAGGCGGTAAACGTTCAGGAGCCACAAACGATTTTGCAGATGACAAATATTTTGTAGCGCAGGGTTGCAAGTGAAGTCTCCCCATTGCTGCCAAACATAACAGCCATAGCTTTGCTACCAAATTCTTCAATAATTTCCCTTGACTGATTTGGGAGAATGAAGGTTTTTGCACATTGCTTGACTATGGGATCGTCTTTCACAAGCTTTTGGAAGGCTGATTTCTTCCCAATACCAAAAATCCTGGAGGTTGTATCACACCCGGTAAACGCGTGGATGAAGAGGAGATGGGAACATACATCTTCACCTAGGATTGCCTTTAGCCGGTTGATGTCATACACTTTTGTAACTTCAGTCTTGTCAGAACGGCAGTATAGTTCTCTGCCATGTGCATCTGCATAGTAAAGAGCCAGTACTAATAGATCAGTATCTTCCCCAATTAACGTTGTAGATTGTCGATGGGAGCTTTCTACCGCCGCTTTAACAATTTCTACATCTGCATCACCCGACGCATTGATCACATTACACGCCTTGTTTTTAGTTCATCTGTAATGAGGTCAATTAGCCCTTGCTTGTTGCTAGCTCTTGACAAGAACTCGTCTTTTTTTCCTGAAAACTCTGTCTCTGCAGTGAAGTGAACAACTGGATGAACACTCTGCCCACGTCGTTGGTGTGTATTGTCTTTGATGGACGGACCACCACTATACCCATCAAAGACCACAGTTGCTAATCCATAATGACGAACAGTGAAGTCTGCATATGACTGTGCAATCACCCCATAACTGTCTCCAGTTTTCCATGGTACTAGATGCAACAGGGACCCTCCATCAAGTACGTAATGATCAATTTTTGGATAAGATTCTTTGAGGACTTCATAATCACCTGACGCTACATTGCTTGAATGTTCAGCAATAGCGGTAGCTAGTTGAGGCTTATCTGCTGTCCGGAAAATGTTTCTAGCCTCAAACAAGGAGGGGGGATATGTGTTGAGGTCGTAATTCATAACCTCTTGCATTGAAAGCTCTCCTGTTTGTGACACTACTACAAACCGTTGAAATAACAGGGTCGGTTCAATGGTCAGATCTGGAGCAATCGGTACAGAAGACGAATCTCCGAGGGTTTTTGCCTTGTCTTTGCGCTTGAATGATACTTTAAAGACTGGTTGGTCATGCATTTTGGCTATGATTGCCATACCAACGGACTCATACTCATGAACATTTACATCAGCATCAGCCACCACACCATTCACAACATTTCTTAAGGAAGGGTCTGAAGAGAAGGGTGAGTAGGTATCTAACGTTGATCTTAATTTGGATAGGTCTGATGTATCTCTATTGTTCCTTGATTCAGCTGACTCTTTATGCTGCTCACTTGTCGTGTAGGAGAGCTGATTGAATTCCTGCATGGCATTGTTATACTTAGATGTTATGGGTGTTGACATCGTCCATAGTGATCGCTGCTCTTCGTTCATACCGCTTCCACATGTTAGGCCTCCAGAGCTCTTCAGTGATCTCATTAATGTCTGTTCGATATCTAGATCTGAACTGAGGCCTGCCCAAAACTGATTACTGCGGCGAATTACATGGAACACGTCTAAATGTTTCGTCTCAAGCCCACTCATCTCTTGAACGTAGAGATATGCCGATTTCAAGTAGTTGTAATGTCCAGCTGCAGCAAAAATTGGGAGGCAGTCAGCAACAGCGCTTAGATGCATGGGCCAAGATCCGGGGTGATCTGCCATGATCAGAGCTTTGGCCACCCTCAACATCTTCTGGTCTTTGACCTGGCTTGTAGTTCAGACTTTTTTTTGTCTAGTTCTAGTTTGATCTTGTCCAATATATCAGATGTCTCAATACTCCCCAATGTTGTTTCACCTGCCATCAAAGAAGAGTACAAATCTTCAGATTCATCCATCAATGTCTCAAATTGGGGATTATCATGCAACACATCTGATACAATCATTTGGTTTAGACACTTGTCCACCAGCAGGTGGCCTCGGAATGCTCTTTGGACACACTTTCCTGTAAACATATGCACAACAGCATGCAACGGCCGGTGGAACGGTGGAAAGAATGCAGGTTTTATCCCCCGAATACATGTCTATCATAGGCAAATACACAATTGAGGACTGCCCTGGGTGCTCATTTCCTTTATGGATAGTGTGCATCATTCCTGGCCAATTAGGAGTTATTTGTTTGAAATTGAACGAGAGCTCCCACAAGATATCAATATCCATATCATAATTAAGACGATTTGGAGGGTCTTTAAATTTCATACTGCGACGTGCATGTTTGGCGAAACGAAGCTGTATTATCTTGACCTTAGTGTGTTCTGTGATGTCCAATTCTGCACTCTGTCTCCTGGGAATCGTGTGGATGGCCTTCTGACCAGGAGTCAAGCAAGCGATCATCCCCATTCCATGGAATGTCCCTTTCCCATCAAGAGTTATAATGTTGTGATCAACATTATCGGCTGCAAATAACATAGTTGTTTCTTCTGGATTTATGTCTTCTCCCAGAATGTCAGGTGCAGCATACGCTGCCGAATTCTTCTCAAAAAGCAGAATTTCCTTATAAGACGAGCAGAATCCCATTGAAGAAAGTGTGCCTACAAGGAACTTAGAACGATACAAATGATGTGTTTGAATACCTAGGCCAATTTATAATGGTGCAATTACAGCACGGGGTCGCACTGCCTGAATGATTGCTTGCCCAATGCTGGCAACTTTGTGGCTGTTGTCTTTACCCACAAACATGGATTCTAACATTGTACTAAGTGAAACAGGAATATAGTCAAGAGCAGAATTTAGGTTGAGTATATTGGTACTAGGATACTAGTTCTTTATGGATGGGATAGTTGTTTTAATGTCACTTTTTATCAGCCTTGCTGCTGTTTTGATAATCGCCGCCTTCTGTGACTCCTCATCTTTCTCGTTGCATGTGTTTTTAAAGTATGACCTAAGTATCTGTGATGTTTTTCTCTCATTGTAACTAAATCATGAAGCCCATCCCCTTCAGCAATATAAATGGTGCTTCCATAACGTTCCTTCAATAGCTCCTTATACTGATTACCATATGCATCTGAACCTTTATCTGTAAAAAAACCTTGCATTATTTCTCTGAGGTCTGAAATAGTCAGTTGTTCTTCATCGTTTTCCTCGAAATATTCGCACATTTTTGAAAATGCAGCCTTCTTGTCCTGATCCTTAGGTCGTCCAGATTTTCTGCGCTTTGGTTCGTCACCACTACGAAGCTCTTCGGGCACATCACGACCAGATCGGAAATTCGTACTACGCACATGGTGATAAACACAGTCTGCAGCATGTAGGTCACCACCATGATATTCAATGCGACCCTTCACAGTCATAGACCATCTGTCTATCCGATATTAATACAAACATTTCAGTTATTTTTGTTAGTAAGGAATGTGTCTTTACTAACTCAAATCAGATTTTCCTGGCACAATACCGATCCCACAAAAATGGCTGTCTACGGCATTCTACATGTAATAAGTGCCGGCCGTTAGAAATGGCATCACCAATCACCTCTTTGAGTACTTGCTCTGTTGATCCCATCTGCACCTTTTTGATAAGTTTTTATCAATAGCACTCCATTATCCATCTCCCCTCGCAAATGGACAAAGTCTTGGCTACAACAAACCTTCACTCATTGTTAAACCATCTCCTAAACAAATGCAAGTATGAAATATTGTTTAAGTATTGTTTTTTCATTATTTTATACAACATAGTTCACAAATAAGAATGCTTTTATTATTATGTTAAAAAATTACAATTTCGGCAAATTATTTTTACAAATGGCACCATTTTGAAATTCCACCGATCAATTTTTTTTTCTGACAGGAAAGCTCTCAGTTTTGCGTCATTGAACAGAGCTCAGTGGATTTTATTTATCGTACAAGGTGATTTGTCCTCAATCTTTCTGGAAGTGATAAGAGTCTTTACAAAGCTGCTCCAAGGGATGACTAGTCAGTGCACCAATGTTTGATAAGTCATCAAAGGCTTTCCATGCATGCCAGGCAGATTTTTTGCCGTTACCTTGGAAGGCTGATGTACTATCATCACAGCCCCTAAATACCATGAAATACTGGTAGAGCTCATGAATCTTGGCTCCCAAGGCTGTTCTTATGGCATGATGCTGTAAAAATTCGTACCCATGCTAAAAGCACCAATTTGTTGAATGATGATTTGATGATAACGCACAAACTGACTACTACGTCTGTATCTACATTGCCTACTTTTATGTAAAGGATATTACATCATCGAGTTTCCCTCCATTCGTGCTGAGAATTGGGTCTGAGGGCTAGCCTCCGAAGCCATTCCTCCTCCACGGAATGATAGTTTACGAGTGTAATATATCCGACTTTAAACACACATCTGGGACCGGTTCACCCATTGCTTTTTCGCCCATTATTTTGCACGAATGGAGTGTTTTTTGAAGAGTTACTATTCACAAGATACTCATTACCGATTAAAGCCGAATATGTATTCAAAGGTTGGTAGGAATGGTGTGAATTAGAGCCTTAGAAGCAATACCGGACAAAACATTCTGTGATTTTTGTAAATGATGAAATTAGGTTCACTATTGATCGCATTTTCAAAAGTCCCCGCATCAGCATTTCGTACTGCAGCTTTCATTGGTATAGGTGCCCGTAGGTGATGTGTTGTCACAGTTTGCTACAGAGTGGTGTTACATTTATATTTGTACTCGTACATTGACTTCATTACATGTGGACTAATATTAGAGTAGATACGTGCTAGAGGAAATTACCGGCTCTAAATGTGTAAACGAATACAAAGTGGATCTGAACCCGTTATATTGGAATTATAGCTAAATGCACTGCCAACTTGAGGATGCCTTGTAATATATTTTATTGTATATGATCATGATTTCGTGTTCAAAATGAAATAAACCTGCATGGGCATGGATATCAAAATTGATTCTGAGGGGGGAGTTATGGATTTACCCAGAGAGGATGAGGATCTTGGTTCTTGGTAGGAGTATCCCTAAACAGCTGTTACTCAGCGGTGTAAACTGGGATGTGGTTTCTTGTACTCTGTATCCAGAACCCAGATATCCAGTAAATGCCGATGGCGGAATCATAATTCGGGAATATAGCTGATCGACTAATGGTTCTATATGGGGACAAGATTTCCTCGGTAATGTGTATTTTTCTCCCTGGATATTGCAATGGCTTAATAGGAACTGGGATAGTGTGAAAGGCTGCGTGGTCTCGTTTTTTCCGATTAGGCCAAAAAATGTCGGCTTTACGCTCGCTACAGGTTTCAATCGCATTTTACCCCACATTGTTTTTTTAAGGAAAGTTTTTTCAATTATTTAATCGTGGCCGACTTAAAATTGGAGCGGGAAATAGTTTAAGCACGGATTACCCCTTTAAAAATTTTTACAGGAGGGACATTTTTTTTTTAGTTATGACATAAACTAACGAACACTCTAACCCTAAAAACCAAAATTTAAAACAAAAATGGGTAAATTGTCAACATGGTGAAAACCCTGTGTGTAGCGCAAGCCCTGATGACTTAAAGGTGGCCACAGAGAGATTTTGACGGCACCAATATTGCGTCGTCCATAATATATCATATAGCTTAGATCATCAATGATAAATCTTACTTGGTATTCGCTACAGACATGCATTCAAGAGAGAAAAAAGAGGATTTGATTATATTTCAATTGTACAAAATAGGCTGGAATTTTCTATTTGCACTATACGAAATTAGAAATTTCACTTTTGTGTACCAAAGAAAAATTTCTCAGCTTAATCCTTAGATGGGTGATATTTTTGAGCAAAGCCTTGCCAAAGCAATGGTGCGCCCGCAGGCGGAGTGCCCATCTCTCTGTCATTGGCGTTGGGCCAGCTCCTCATATAATGTTGCTGGGGGGGATTCGCCACTCCTCCACAGCGAGTCTTTTTGCATTCCCAGCATATGGCTGGTACCACATTATAACTTCCTGGGTGGAGAGAGAGGCAAGCGCGGTAAAGTGTCTTGCCCCAGTGCACAACCACATTGGCGACAGGCGGGGCTGAAAACCCACAAGCTTAGCTTAGAGACGAGCGCTGATCCCTGAACAACATGTGCCCTCAAAGCCTTACATCAGGGCAACATAGTTTTGTCGATTTTTTAAGGAACGCCTATGTGAAATCTCGTTGCCCTTTAATGGCTCTATAGAAAAGTCCATTAAATTATCATCCGTATTACATAACGACGGTGTATTCAGCTTAAATTCACTTCTGTGGGATGAATATGTGACAGGCATTTAAAATAATGCAAAAACTAAGGTTACGAAAAAAAATGGGGCGCTGCTTCCTAGAAATGTCTCTTTTAAAATGAAAAAAAAAAAGAATTTTACGTCGCATAAATTTCCTATGAAACAAACTGAAATTCATGCATCATACTACACAAAATGTTACAGTAGAAAAATACTATGATTATGATTGAAGATTAGATCAAATAAAAAGGGAACACAAATTATATACATTAAGAAGACAAGAAAACGGCCCACCCCCCCCCCCCCCCCCCCGCCCCCCCCCCCAAAGATACAACAAAGAACCAGCAGTTCTGTTAGATTTTGACCCAAATTAAGAAAAACAATATGAACAAAAAGATTTTAGCCTCCTAAGTATACACGATAAACAAAAGTTGAAGCATAAATGAAATAAAGAGTAGATCAACCCATGCGATGACTATAAGACAAACAAGTCAATTTCAAAAATTCCAAACACAAAGAATTTATATAGTTGAAAAAGATTGAAATTACTCCAAGTCATACAAAATAATAAAAAAGTAAATTCATTGTGAGATTCATAAACTGGACACTAGAAAAAAATAAACACAAACACAGAAACTAAAAGAGACACGCGACCAAAAATTAACTCGTTGTATGGGTATAAAATCGTTATTTTCATGTATGTATCAAAAGCAAATCTATTTAAAATTGTGCTCATATTGTAATACCGGCCTTGTATTGTTTTCCTGCATTGTTTTGCGCGAATGGTGCGAATGTATCCAATAACACGCATTGTAAAAACTCCGCGAAAAGCATGCTGTTCTGAGTTACGAATGGCGTGTATTGTTACTTTCGCTCCATTCGTGCCAAATAATGGAGCGAAAAAAAAAACAATAGGGTGACGCCACAGATGTGTGTTAATATTTTTTATATCTTGCTCCAGTGCATGCACCAAGGGCAACTACTACTTTGTTATACGCTTCCGTGGTTGCAGTTCTCCACTGAGATTGATGGTGGGTTGGTGCTACAGATCTACCTGAGTTGTGATATACACAACTTTCAAGAATGGTAAGCATACTGGGTACCCTGGAGTAGAAAGGCAAATAGTCATGTTGTTATTTTGGATCACAGACAGGAAGTCCATCCAATACGGAAGCTTAGTTTGTCCGGACACCTTTTGCCGGATACCCTTTCTCTGTCTCCCGAGTGATTCCTTCAAACTGTGGGGGATGTGTCCCATCAAATCCAACCTTGTGGCACTTTCTGTAACTGTTTCCACAGGTAAGGAATGAAGACCTTGTCTGCATACTTCAATGAATGTGCTAATTGAGGATGGTGGAGAGTGCACAATGAGAGCACCCTTGGATAATGCGTCATAGGCGGATGTTTGATCAGGCGCTGCTCGGGCCTGCTCCATACATTTCAGTAGATCAGTTTCTCTCTCATAGGTGGAACCAGACCCGGCCGATTTAAGGTTTCATTGCAGAAGTGGGGCAACATGGAAGCAGATCAGGACCCAACCTGTGATAGGAACTGCCACCACAGCCAATGGAAACGTCTATTGGTCTGCCCAATGAGGAGCAAACAATGCACAGACGCGGACCTTGCAGAATTCAGTTAAGCAGCCAGACATCGTACACACCTCTGCTGCTCATACTTTGAGAACCACTGTGTTTTGGAACACGATAAGAAGAAGTAGATCAGACTTCGTATTTGGTAAATGGGAACTGGAGCTTACCAATGTCTGAGAGGGAAGGGGAAGAAGGGGAAATGACTGTATTACATGAGCAAAGAATTCCTTCAGGTAACAAGTATGTGAATCCGGTTTTACAAGGGGCATATCGTGAATCCACAGGGTCGTTCCTACTTAAAGTGCGTGTTCCGATCGTCTTTGGGCTTTGGGACCCCCCTGCTTTAACCGAAAGTAAGTATCGATTTTGATATCAGATGATGAAAGGCCGTATTTTACTCCAATCACCTTTATTCTTAAGCGCAGGGGTGACGTCCGCCATCCCAGTCACATCAAGGGCTCTGGACTGTTTCCCCGTTCTTTCTTAGATTGACACGAACACGCTTCATTTCGCTGACTGATGTACAATAATTCCAAAACAGACGAACGAGCAGGCGGACGCTGTTTTCGCACTTCGAGGTCAAAAAGTCCATACTAATTAAAATCATTACAACTGTTGCACCACTCCTACTGTTGTTAATACGTCTCCACACTCGTTCATAGCAACTACGAACATGCTATAGCCCTGCTATTTTGGAAGCCATTTCGAAAATCTTGCAAAAAACACCGTGTCGATCTTGCGACGACTTACACTTTCTTGCATAAAACCAAATGCCGGACGATGTTCTTGGATTGTATGTAAATGGATCATTTTATAAGCGAGGGGTCGTCTCTGCCGATGTCAACGAGAAAGTGCATTTTTCCGTGCTGTAAAATTTTAGGTGTAATGGGCTGGGGCGGTAAACATCTAAGCGTCACCAGTAAGTCGCTGATTCAAGATGGACGTCCGCCTCTAGCCTGTTATTACTCGAACTCTGTGGTGCCCCATTGGATTAACTGCAAGTGGTGAGATAATTATTGTGGAAAACCGGTAAACCATGGCTCAACGAAGAAGTTCGTGTGATCGAATTGCTCTCGTGGGTGTGTGTTTGCCCTGACCGCCTATCCATGAGTATCATACCGAATCTGTTTCTCAGGGACGGTCTGTAGAGTCAGTAGTAGAGCACTCGCCAAGAAAAGCGAAAGGTTCGGGTTTCGAGTCCCCGTACAGGCGAATACGTCCGAGATTTTCTCAGATGAGAGTGTGCGCCTGTGCATGCTATAATTGTTTTATAGTGCGCGATCGGGTTTCTTTTTCAGCTTTATTGCATAAGTTTACGTAAGAATATAAGAAAAACTATGGAGTAGCATCAATCATAACTATCGTGACTAGTTGGTTTGCAGTGTATAAGCGTAGCCTCATATAGCTTGTTAGTTCAATAATTAAATCGGACTATCCACCCTTTGAATGTCAAAGAAATTGAATTCATGCAATTTCACATGCCTAGGATGCAGAGCATACTGGAAAATGTAAATGAGAATGGAACAGGAAATGTTAAATTTGTAAGAAGAATGATTGGATGTGATTCTCTTGCTCTCCTTAAAAATTATATAACTTATCTATAACCGCTGTTATTTTCGCCTTTAAGTGTTTCGACAGAACCAATATCTGGCTTATGGACTGCCAACATGAGCGTAGCAAAGCGCGATTAAATGACACAGTAATCGCAGCGGGATCGATGCAAACTTGCTTAACTCGATATCTGTTTTTCTTATCTGTTTTTGGACATCTTCTTCTTATCGTGTACTAACACTGTGGTTCTCAAATATGATCCGCCAGAGATGGTACAACGCCTGGCTGCTTCACGGAATGCCGCCACAGGTCCTTGTTTGTGCATTGTGCATCCAGCCGTGGGCAGACCAAGAGGTGTTCCATGGTGTGGTGCTGTTCCACACCACAGGTAGATTCCTGGTCTGCTTCCAGATAGCCCCACTTCTGCAAGGGGAAACCTTTAGATCGGCCAGTTCTGGTTCTCAAATCTGATTGAGGCATCGCCATAGCCCATGAGGGAGTCAGCTCCAGGTGGGAGATTTGCTCACCAGGTTCAATACCGATGATGTTTACTTGGTGATGGCAAGTCTTCTTTCCACAAGGCGACCTCTCTGTACCTCCTTAGAGACTGTTCAAGAGGGTGGACTTTGCTTAGAAACTCTCTCTAGATTAAGGCGGTTGGTTTTGGCAGCAGGTATCTGTCCCGACATAGGGTGCTTCACCATTGGAGACTTGGCAGCACGCTCTTGATTGCTCGCTACGCTACGACGATGTTCTGGTGGAGGCCAATTCATGATAGGATGTACAAGTTTTGCGTTGGTGTTGTGACGGAGGCATCCTGTGATAAGCCGGCAGGGAGGCATGTCCTCTATCTGTTTTTTGGACCATTAAAAGCGGACGATACGGATAGAAAATGACACTTGCAGGTTTACTTAAGATGCGATTTCATGGTGAAAAGAGTTATGGCAAGTCAAATGACAAAGATATACGAAAATGTAAAATGTCATTACATAATGATTGAATTTTGATTTGAGTACATTCTTGAGGGGAGGGGGGGAGCATGGGGAAAGGAGGGTGGGGAAGGTACAAAAACAACACAACAGGGAGGGAAGGGTGGGGGGTACAAAACAACACATTAATGTGATCATGTACAGGCTAAAGGTAATTCTTTTAAATTAACACCTCTTTTTAACACTACCCACAGTAGTAAACTGTGGACTGTATTTTTGTGAAATTTCTATACAACTTGTCAACAAGGTTTTTTCCTGAATCGAAATTGTATGAGGATTCCAAAGATCCATGGGTGTCATTTTTTAAATGTGTTCGTGGATGAATTCTGGGGGGCCAAAGTTTACATGGTTTCTACAGGGGGGTGCAATATAAAAGGGGTCAAAATTTTAAAAACAAAAAAACACGCGTTTTTAACCTAATTTTAAAAAAAAAAAATGTATAATTTGCCCTACCTGAGAGTTTTAGTACAGAGTTACAGGTAAAACGGGTTCCAGGTCACACTGGGTAAAATTTTCAGATCCATCGGTTTGTTCTAAAAATGGTGCCAAATTGTCTGTCTACTGTACAGAAGCCGAAGATAAAAGGTTCGCATTGTCCACTAGGACGTTTTGATGATAATTAAGAGGGGCAAATATGGCCGTGGTCCACAGGGCTATTGGAGACCATTATTCATATCTCTAAAAGTCTCGCTTGAAGTGAAACCAAGAATCTATATACATTTTCCTATTATATACAATTGAACGATTTACAAACCAGTTTCACAACAATCCGGACCATTCTATAAATATGACCTGAAACTTGCTTGAGCCTATTGTCTAAAACAATAGGTCGTAAATATGGCAACCTATCCTTTTTAGAAACCTTGATGAGCCCCTCCGAACAGCAACTGGTATAAATTTTAAAACAGAATTTAAGGTAAAGTACTTTTATTGTTTACCCCTGGTACAAAATTTGCCCCCTATAAAACCACAAGAACACATTTTAAAAAACGACACACATGATGTCAGATTCTTCCTGAAATTCTGTATTGGAAAAACAATTGGTTGTCAAAATTGTATATGAAAAAAAAAACCAAAACATCCATTACAATTTCCCCATGTACTACAGTCCCCCTTTGAGATTTTCTATAATAAGGGACGTATGATTTGGATGGCCCTTTTGGGGTGTCATTTGTAGAGTAGACATCCATGTATCAGAAAAGTATGGTCGCATTTTTTTCTGAAAAGCGGTTGGGCGCCATCTTGGATTGTCAAACAGGGCCACCATTTTCCAAAAGGATTTTCCTATATAACTTGGGGTTCTGAGCAACATTGGGAGTCAAATTGGTGGACAAACATTATGGTTTTGACCTACCTGGGAGTTCGAAACATATATAATTAACCTAGTCTAACAAAGTGTGCTTTGCAACCCCCCTCACCCGTGGTGGGTGGGGGGGGGGGTAGGCGATCGTTTAAGCAGCTGCCTTACCCCAGTCCCCTTGAATTCAGTTATAATCAGGACGGTCATTGGATGCTGTTTTGTGTCATTGGATAGAGTAGACATCAAGGTATCAGAAAAGTATTGGTCGCATTTTTCCCTGGAAAAGCGTTTGGCGCATCTGGATTTCCAAAGGATTTTGCTCTGGGTTCTGAGCAACATGGAAGTCAAAGTTTGTGGCCAACATATGTTTTCAATAAGGGAGTTCACAAAAATGATAATTATATAGTCTGCCCAATCTGTGCTTTGGAATATCCATCACCCAGGGGGGGTGTAGGGCAATTATTTTTACATGCCCCTTACCCCAGTCCCCACTTTGAGATTTTTAAACAGGCGTCGCATGATTGTGTTTGTATGGTTTACCCAGGTATAGCTTTTAGTCTCCTCTATCCATAACTGTCAACTACCAACATTCCACTTGTGACTTCTCCATGACGTCATAAGTGTGCTATAAAATTGCAGCACTTGGGAAACATTTTGGTCATAGCCAAAATGCTAGAAACATGTGGTGATTTTTGCCAGTTTTACAGCTAAAATGTTTATGAAAACAAATATGTTTTCCTAAACAATGAGTTAGAATTCTATATCATCATCATAAAAACCAATATTTTCATGCCACCCCGGGAAAGGAGATGGGTCCTTATTTTTACTTAGGATTCTTACAATGTCCATAACAAACACGTATTGCCAAGAAGATGCCCTTACCATATTTTAAAACGTGGTGCTTTTATTGCCCTCATAGAGGTTGATATGCTCTTCATAAACTATTAAAATTTCTCCCATCTGGGTGAAACAGGACCAGTCAGTGTCCTGAAGAACGTTGTTACTGGGATCTTTTTCAACTCTTTCTAGGGTATAGGGCATAAGTCATCATCAATGTGTCGGCCTCATGTGTGCTCACAACTGTGGTAGCTTGGTATTCCATGGAGTTTATTTGGGCATCTCAACATGCAGTATGTACCAGTGACTACTGGTTTCTTTCTCAGCTTGATTAGTTTGTCAGCCAGGTACAGAGTAAGGCCATCCTTTTGTCTTCTTGCACGTCTTAAACTTGCCTGAATATATTAGTACAAAGACAGGGATAGTCATAGGTACAAGTTCAACCCGCAGAAGTGTGCAGCTTCAACCCTTGATAAATTGCATCAAGAGATGGCTTCAGAATTGCCTGACTTCCATGCGATAATTTGGACAGACATCACCGGTGCCCCTCAAAGCTCTCCCCCAAAGCTCTCCCCCAAATCATCCGTGAGCCCCACAACCTGACGGACCTGCGCCGACGGTCTTCTTCACTCGGATGGAGGCTGGGGTAGAGGGTGCACTTGCTGCAGGTATGGCCCTACTTGCGGCGTATCTCGAGACCTGGAGGCTTGGGCTAATGGGGCCGGGAACCACCTCTGCTTGCCTTCCATCTTGGCACCGTGGTGGGGGTGGGTGGGGGATCTCATCGCCAGGCTTCGATCAACCACCTCGGTGGAGCGCGCTCTGCCATTGTGGGCTGCACCGCTTGGTCTGGGAGTGAGGCTGTCGGCAGCTTACTGTCGTTGAACACCCTCGGGTCAGTATTGCAAAGTATCTTCGAGGGCTAACCCTGTTGCCGCCTTGCTGGATCATGGGGTGCTAGCCCAACCTCCCTGCGCACCGCCCCGCAGCTCCCGCCCTGGCTCTGGTCTATACAAGCGCTGCTGAATATGCCGCCCCACATGGTGCAATAGCTCTCGCGCAGACCATGCTCGGCGAGACGAGACCATGGGAACCATTGCTGACTGCCTTCGTCCCACCTCCATCTGGGTTTCCTGTCAGTGTTTCGGGCAATTGCGCCTGCAGTGTTTATTGGGGGGGGGGTGGCATCGCACCATAGGCTGGTGAATAAGGCTCTGTTGGACAGAAGGCACCTGCTGCATGATGCTGTCGGGGAGTCACACCGGCTCGTCGACGGGGACTGGTCTCTCGTCGACCTTTCTGTGACGCACTGCTGGACTTCTCCGTCTCCCCTTTTCGACGCTTGCAGACATGGAGCACTGCCTGCTGGATGCTCGGGCCCGGACCGTGCGCTGTCACGCCTGTGGCGGGGCTCCCGCCTGTTGGGGTCTTCCACGCAGGGGGTGGGTCACCTTGGGTCAGATTCGCGCAGGGGTCGTTCGTTTTCGGCAGCGGTGTGCGCCAAGGGGCTGCGGCTGTCTTTGTACAGTGTGAATCAAATTAATTAAAAATGGCACCATTTAATATTACTTTTATCATTAAGAACATTAAACCCTCCTCCTTTAAACGACTGGTTCGGTTGCATGAACTTTTCAAAATGGGAGGTTTGTGCGAACCTTCCAATTATTTCTTTATCTGGAGGATAGAGATGATGTGACATCAATGTTTACAACACAGTTCGCACTTGGTCCTACTGACATTTAGGGCGAAGGAGATTGCCCAACATCTACAGTATCCAATAAGCCTTATCCTACACCTCTTACTGCTACTTATTGATGCGAATTTTAAAAGCACAAGCCTGCAGGTGTGGCACTCATTCTCTCGGGCATTTGACGTCACAGTCACCTCGTCTATAGAATCAAGCTTATTTTGGAGTAAACATAAGTGTTTTTTATTAAAATTTTTAGCCAAAACCCCGGTGAAAATCATGACCCTTATTATAAAAATCCAAAATGGGAACGGGGCAGACCACTCCCTCCCCCACCACCACCACCACCACACCACGCACCACCACCACCACCATGGTGAGGGATTTTGAAAATGACAGCTTGGTTAGACGAGGTTAATTATCATATTTTTGAACTCCCTGTATTAAAACATAGGTGTGGGCCCCAAATTGACTTCCCACTGTTTCGCTCAGAACCAAGTTATAAAGGCAAAATCCGTTTGGGAAATGGCCGGCTATTTTGAAATCCAAGATTGCGGCAAAACGCTTTTCAGAAAAAAAAAAATGCGACCAATACTTTTCTGATACCTGGATGGTTGTTTATATCAGGTGGCGCGCCAGACCTCTTTTTCTGGGGGGGAAGGAAAAACGGGGGGGGCGGGCCAACAAACAAAGTGAAATCTTGGGGGGGGGGGGCAAAAGTGAAATTCGGGGGGGGGGCAAATATGGAAAATTTGGGAAATTTTAAACCAATTTTGGCCCAAAAATCGCCGATTTGTTTTGCCCGAAAATCGCCAAATTTTGCCCAAAAGTCGTTAATTTCGTCGCCAGGGGGCAGAAAAAAATTTGGGGGGGGTTAATGCCCCCCTCCCCCCCCCGTGGCGCCGCCACTGTTATTATATCTAATGACACCAAAAAAAGCCTCGAAATGATGACGACCCCTATTATAGAAAATCTCAAAGGGTGACTTCTTTTCTTCTATCGTGCCCCAACACTGTGCGTTCTCAAATTTCTCAATATGATCCAGCCAGAGTGGGTGTACAATGTCTGGCTGCTTCACGAATTCCGCAAGGTCCTGTTTGTGCATTGTTGCCAGCAATGGCACAGACCAAGAGGGTTTCCATTGTCTGTTACTGTGGCTGATATTTTTACGTGTCACCCATCGAGCCACGATGGGCCAACGAGATACTCCTGTTTGAAAAGAAAAGCTAAAAAAGTGGTCTTCGCCAGCGGTTTTGAAAAATACACAATACCACCTTAAAGGATGCTGAAAATGCATAATCTATGGCTTTTTCGTAATTTTTAATGTAACACAAGGAATAAATTCCTAAAATGTTGATGGAGCCTTGTCCAAATTATTTAACCATGTTTAAAACCTAAATTTAACTTTTCTTTTTAAGATAATTAATATGCCAAGTCCAGTGGCCAAGTCTGCTAATTAATCAGGAGATCGTCGCATATACCGCGTATAATGGTTTTATAAGTCCCATCACTAACCGACACCATCCTAAAAGTTGTGAGATAGAAATATCACCTTCTATTTCATTGGTGTGCATGCATTAGTGTATAAGATGATTGGCCTCTGAATGTGGAATTTCAAGCTTTATTTCAAGCTTTACTCTTCGGCTCTCGATGTGGGTCTTATAAGAGAGAGTGCGGTCCAAGGGAATTCCTAGGTAGACAGAGTATCACCGTGCTCCAGGGGTGTTCCAGGACCAGTAACTTTTCTTTTAAGCTGACGTTTGGCTATACAGGCTGCGTAGAATGGTAAAGCAAACACCTGTGTCTTGGATGGATTTCCCCGTAGGTGGTTTTCCTCATAATAAGGAGTGAGTTCCTCCAAAGCTTTGGAGAGCTCTCTTCAACAACTGTGAAGTCGGCCATCTTGTGCGCTAATTCTCAAGATCGTATGCATAAATAACACGACAGGTTCCTGCACTCCGAGGTTGGTCGTTGGTATCGATGTTGAACAGGAGAGGGGCAAGCACGCTCCCTTGTGGTTATTCCCATCTTGAGCCAACGCCATCGGCTCTTCTTCGCTGCCAGCTGAAACAAAGGGGTCTGAGGTATGGGCAACAGCGTAATAACGACCCCCCTCCCATTATGGGCGCTGGGGGTTACAAAGCACAGCTTGGATATATAGGTAATTATCATATTCCTGAATTCCCAGGTATTGAAAAAATAGGTTTAGCCACCAAATTGATTCCAAGTTGCTCAGAACCAAAGTATAGGTAAAAATCCTTGGAAATGGCGGCCATTTTGAAACCAAGATGGCGGCCAAAACGGCTTTCAGAAAAAAAAGTGACCAATCTTTTCTGCATTGGATGTCTCCTCTATCCAATGACACCAAAAAAACAAGCATCGACAAATGATTACGGCCCATATTATGGAAACTCTCAAAGAAGAACTGAGGTATGGGCAACAGCGTAATAACGACCCCCCTCCCATTATGGGCGAGGGTGCTTACAAAGCACAGGCTTGGCTATATTAGGTTAATTATCATATTCCGAACTCCCAGGTATTGAAAACATAGGTAGCCACCAAAATTGAATTCCAATGTTTCTCGAAAAAACCAAAAAGATATAGGTCAAAATCCTTGGAAATGGCGGCCATTTTGAAATTCAAAGTCAAGATGGCGGCAAAACGCTTTTCAGAAAAAAATGCGTACCACTACTTTTCTGGATGTCTACTCTATCCCAATGATGATACCAAAAAAAAAAGCTCCTTAGCAAAAACAAATGCAAATATACTACCATCCTACACTAGTTAAGATTGCCGTCACTCAAACGATGTTCCAGCGCAATGGCACAACAGTGTTTTCAATTAGGCATTTATTTGTCATCATGCCATGGTCACTAACTCCATCGCCAAAGGTCGCTAAGAGTAAGCTCTATTACAACATGCCAGTGCAGACAAAGCAGAATAATCATATTCCGCACCGCAATTTGGTTTTCCGGTACAATGTCGGTCCATCGCGAAAGGTCACTTCTGGAATTCCGACCCCCCCCCAATAAATTCCTGGCAACGGGCCTGGACGTGGACGTGACGAATTGTACAACAGTGGTATATTTTTTTCACTTATGGCGTGGATATAACGAGTTATTATTTTCTTCTATAAAACAGACTCTAACTTAGTTGCTGTTTTTAATATTTTTTTTCTGAGTCGGGTATATTAAAATCATTTTGACTCACCAGGTTTTATAGTCTGTATTATCGCAGTCATAATTTTGACGTTTCTAACAATATCCATACGTGTTCTGTTGCGAGCTGCAGCTGCAACGTGGGAATGAGCACAACGGTGTAGTGACGTGAGATGTGTGTGTGCGAACAACTGAAAACTTCATCAACTGTTTAATTGTTTTTTTTGGGAACCAACACAAATGTAATTGTCAGATGGATTACTGAAGAGTTTAAGTTTTCTATTTCTTCACCGTTTTCTGAGGTGCATTATAGCAGTTTTAATTAGATGCCTCAATCAGGAAAGCGAGACGGATCTGTTAAACCTCTGTTAAATCTCATGTTCCGCGGTTGTGATTTTTTGGTTTGGTAATTATTTACCAGACACTCAAAACTTTTTCCTGAATATATTGAAGAACCAAAGTTATTGGGCGCACGAAGTAGGTCGAGTAGTATAGTGTCAGGTATGTGACCGACATACATGGAACTGATGTATGGCAGTATAAGTAGTTCTGAGAGACGGAGTTTAAACTATGTTAATGATGAAATAATTTGTTAAAAATAATATGTTCTCTACTTGGCAGGTATTAAGTTTCGATCCCAGGACCAGGTCTACTTGTTACAGACATAGCCAAAAAAATATGATATCAAATCACTGATAATACTTTTATGCAGGCAAAGAGGAGTAAATGGCCAGTGATTAATATAGCGTTACAAAAATAGAGTGACAATATCGTTTACCCATGCATTCAAAAATAACCATGCAAATAATTATTTTAAAAAACATTCCCACTTATTTGGACCAGTCGAAAAGTTTATTGATATCATTTGGAGAGAGAACCTGATCTTTGCTGGACCTTGATGGTTTTACAGTAAATGATACAGTCGTTAAAGCGAAAACAGCTGGTGGTGAGGTGACCGGGTAATGCCGTGATAAAAGTTTGAATGAAAAAGTGAGGGCCTAATACCGTGCCTTGGGGGACACGGCTCAGGAGAGGGGTCCACGGAAATGCTCTTCCTTTGACGATAACTCTCATCTCATCAAAGTGGTTTATGACGGACGGGGGGTACTCAGGCCTGGAAGACTTCGGGGTGCTGAAGACCTCTGATATGTAAAGATAGACTGATTTTGTATAATGTTTTGCAAAATTCCGGGGTGCTGGCGCTGTCTCCGCATCCGGGCTGGGTACACTGGTGATGGATGCCATAATAAGTTAATATTTGGAGGAGACGTTGATGAGGAACGACGTCGAAGGCCATACTGAAGTCGAGAATTGCTCTGTCCGTAATCTGTTATTATTAGGTTGGAAGTCAGGTCGTGTAGAGTGGTGATAAGTTTCAAGGCACATGTTCATTAACCACATTGGAGATGCCTTCTATGAACGAGCACCAGTTTTCATCCACAGTCTTATCTTCCGGGTTGTTATTTAGGAAGTCTTCGGTAATTTTCTTGGCACATAATTTGTAGGCTTGCTTATTAATTTTACTCCATTGGTACACTGTCCTAGGCGGTTTTGATTGGACTTTTGATCTTCGCCTTGGCAACTACGTAATCAGCAATGGGTGCCAGAGGGTAGATGTTAGTTACATGAGATGGCCAGGTGGTGAAGCATAGATCAAGGGTATTCTCGGTACCATTGGCATCTCTTCTGGTAGGAAAGGTGACAAGTTTCGTTAAAATTGTCAGGATGCTCTCTTGAAGGGCACCATGGGTTTCAATGGTCTCATACTCAGTCCATGTCATATTAGAGCTGTTGAAATCACCACCTAAAGTAATGTATGGCGATTTCACCTCGTTTTTTATTTTACAAAAACCGGCATGCAAGAGATGAAAATCTGCTTTTAGACTGAGGCCTGTAGTAACTGCCACCAAATATAATGTACAGTTGTAATTTTAAATCCACATGGCTAATGAATGTTCTGGCCTTGTTATTATTGGTAGCACGGTATGTAAACTGTTCAGAGCTTTGACTACAATGTATGCAGGGTGGAAGATATGAATTATTCAATTCAACTTTTTCACAATGCACACTTAACACTTTATCTTTATCCCTAAAGTCCCTGGTGTGTGAGGCCCAAGGATTTGCCTAGCACAGGTCCAGGGAAAGGGTTAACAATGCACTCAGCGGCATATTCAAATTTGCGGTGATCGTTCATTTGCAAATATAACCTAAACGAGAAAATGTACTTGAAAAACACTCCACTGGTTTAATATTATATGTTGTCTGGTTCATAAATCTCGCTCAAAAACGTGTCCATTTAAATTGCATAGAAAAGTCAGCAGTCACACTTTAACGATTGCAATCATTCCGTTGAATGCTGACATATGGTATACATGTAGATGACATTATAATGCTTGTCCTCTGAACCATAACACTGCGCTGTCAACGCTACAATAGGAATGTATATATTTTCGACATATTTTCCCTTGTTTTGGGGAAAATTATAGATAAAATGCATAAAAAACATCTACATGTTTTGAAATCTCTAACCCTTTAAAAATTGAATTACAACTATGTTAAATAAATAAATTGATTGATTAATCTATTGTTTAACTATTTTGTAACTGATTTGTCTTTGCTCTTTCGTTTTTCCTTGTCAATTGTACGCGACCAACAAAATAATTTATTCCTTCTTGCCTAGCGGTAATCTTTCCATCAATCTATTACTGCTTGATTGATGTTACTGATACTCGACGTACTTTATTTTTCTCCGGCCAAGTAGAGCTTTTATATCTCGCTAAATGGTGATGGGTCAACTGGTCATCTCAGAACCGCCAATTAACGTGCTCTGCACGTATTTATTTGCATTAATACCACCCTTCACTTAAGTCAACGCCAAGAGCATTAAACATACTTAGGGCATCCATCACTCTGCCTATAGTTTAATCAGCACAAAAATAGCACTGTGAATAAACTGATACGAGTATTGAGGTTAGACGCAACAAAAATGTCAAAAGCAAGTGCGTTATAATCGTTTTCCTTTCGGCAACTCGTGTGAATTATGGGTTCTTTAAGAGTTGGTCAGAGAGTGTAGTACACTTTCGCAGTCAAATCTGTAAAGGACACATTAACTTTAAAGTTAACGTTTTATTGTGTATATTGTGTATATCAATTTACAAAGGAAACATTTTTACACTCTTAAAAAATGGTTTCTGAGATGGTATGTCATACACTACTAGAATTTGGGGCCCTTCTCAGGTAGTAAACACCTGTTTGGCTGAGTGGCCATTGGCTATATTTTCCGTCTAAATAAAGTATATAACATTTGCATAACTAGATCAGTAAAAGACCTCAAGTAATTTAGACACAAGCGGCTTGGGGCCGACCAGGTAACCCTATACTTACCGTGTAAATCGCAGTCGTCAACTCTGAAGTTTCAAATTCCATTGCAATCTCCAAGTCCCAAATAATAGATTGCGTCAGAAGTCAGAACCCAGGACCTTTTGATTACAAGACGAGCGTCAATACACGCACGCCACGAAATTCGAGCTGGCAGAAGATCGGTTTTTATAATACTTAAATAAACACATTAACGGAATAAAGCGCACACATACCATATCTTCTTGATTGACGAGGTTACCTGGTCGGCCCCTAGGCCGCTTCCCTTTAGAACCCCTTAACATGGCTTTTTTTAATTATGGACAAAATTAAGTCCATTTGACCCTTTGAGTTTTGCAAGTTGTCTCGAAATTTTAGGAATTGTGATAACTTCTTGTCAGCTTGTGCAAATAAAACAAAGTTGAGGAAGAAGGAAGAGGGATAGAAAAGGAAGTTTGTGTTAGGTTAATGCGTGCTGTGGGTGGTGAGGCATGAAGCAGGCAGCATGTTTGGTAAAGATGTTTTGGACGTGTGGATACAATTGCACATAACAATAGGCCCTAACTCATTGTTCTGCTGTGATGGGGGGGGGGGGGGCAGGGTGGGGGGCAGGGTATTAATTAATTGCTGTTTAGTCCTGAGGGAATTGGCATTGGTACAGTTTAAAAATTAAATACTGCCAATTAGTCGCAGCACAACAGCTCATAGGGAGGGGGGGGGGGTGGTTAGGGGGGGTTAGGACACGACTTGCTTGATTGGATTGGGGATTTCCAAACGGGAATTTGGGGAACTGTTACATGCATTAACTATAGCAGTCTCTGTGTCAGTATATAACAAAATATCATTTTAAACACTTAGTCGATAATCTTAGAATTTTATGGTAATTTTTGAATAAAATATTGACCTGCAAAATATTCGGGGTAAAAAAGTGGATTTTAAACCCCAAAACCCACATATGGGCAGTTTTCCACACTTTGACAGTGTTGTTCCCAAAGACTAGCAACCGGAAGTGGATGGCGTTTGCATTAGCTGTTGCTGTTAGTGTGGCATGTCCTACCCCCTTTGAGTCAGTTCACATCAACGCAAAGGGGGCGCACCACTAAATAGTTCCGGCAAAAATAACCGTAATACTAAGAATCCTTTTTTAAAGCTTTTTTAAACCAAGCGCCAAAACAGTTTTAGGCCATATCTGATCAACTATTTGAAATTGAAAGTAAAATTAATGGTCAATTGAAATGTGCATTTCTGCCATGATATTAATATAGGAAAAAGCGGCAGATTTGGTTTTTTTACAAACCAAAATCGTGGGGAACTACATGCCTTTCAGGGCGAGTATCGTATAGATGTGCTTCATTGAGATTTGGCCCGCGCGAAATGATGCTCAGAAGCATATGGTCAAGAGCATAATTAGACTCGGAGGACAAGAAGCCCTTGAGGAGGGAGTACTTCCTCCTGGTTGTAAAAGGGGCCGAGCTATCAGCGCATATGCGTGTGGTCGGACGGGTGACCAAGCAACAGCAGATCACTTTTGGTGGCCAATCGAGGCAAGTGCATTTTTTTCCGCAGTAGTGTAGTAAATACGCAGAGAACCAGGAAGTACGCGCCGTCAAGGGTTTCTGTCCAGACTATAATGTTCCGGAGACATAAAGAATGTGGAGGAAACTATCCTGTCAAATATGCTCCTGGAGCTATTGAATGTACAGTGCTCAAGGAGCAAAGGCAATGGGGTCCTTGTGTTTCCTGTAGAGTGGAGAACTGTTTTGTAAAGTACTGATGTCCGGAGCATGATGTGCATTCAAATTTGGCTAGACAATATTCTCCAGATTATATATGTTCCGGAGAAGGGTATCTGGGTGTGGAATTGTCCTATGTCCTTAGAGCATAATTTCGGGTCAATTTCTCAGACGGGCAAACAATGGGTCAAAGAACTGCTAGCTGTCACAAGCTGCCGCTCTAACTTGAAAGTCAGCATGTCTGACTGAAAGTTGCATATTTGAAAGGTAAAACTAAAATAGTCATTAAAGATGGCTGGGCATGCTAGTACTAACCAACCCGTCCAATTGCAATGTGGATAAAACTCGCACGGACTTTGAAGCTGGGGCACACTAAGGCAAGAGTTATTCTGCCATTTGACCTGTGGTTTTTATTCCGTCAGGCTGCAGAATTCGTAGGGGAGGGGGCCATTATGGCATCTTCCGAATTAAAAAGGGGAGTGCATTTGAGAGGAGTTGGCGTTCCTCATGATTTTGGCAATATCTTGTTTTGCCTGCCGTGACGTCACGTTTGACCAGCAGTCATCCGTGTGTGCTTTATTCCGTTATTGCGTTAACAAGCTTTAATTCCGTCAGTGAGTTAGGTGTCAATGACGTCATGGGTGGCCAAATAAGACATTCTCGTGATTTTGGTCTAGGGCACGTCAGTAGGCCTATAGTCGTAAGATTCACTATATGTTAAAAAGACTATAGCTTTAAAAAATTCAAATTTTCACATAACCCAAAGGACCCCCAGTCGTTTGAAAAAAAAAAAGAACATTTTAATGAAAAACATCTCTTAGGACGTTTTGGAAGATTTGTAATTGAAGTTTTAACACAAGACCCCCCTGTTGCGGTGTGAAAATTTTTACAAAATTGCGTGCCCCAAATAACCCTAGAGGTTTGTGGAAGGTTTGAAAGAATGTAGTTGTGTACCACCACCTCTATGATTCGGCAGCCTAAACAGAAATAAAGTTGAAGGATGTGGCGGCAGAATACTGAATTCATGCCGATGCGGAAGTAATTATAGTAAGTATTATAGTCCGGCGTATCACAGTCCGTCTACGCGGTAAGGAATAAGGCCACTCATTAGTTGACTCTTCACGCTACATTTGTTTCACGCTTTTATTCCGTTATCGTCTATGGTGCCCAAAGACCCTATTTTTTGCACCTTCTCTGTCATAAAATACCCCATGGTTGAAACGCAGCCTGATTAAATATACACCAATACGCCGTTTCATACGTAGGGGGTCGTCCCCGTGAAATTTTGCAGTTCTAAGCTCCCTTCAACATCAAAGTTGGCCCAAAATTAAGTTCCATATTACTTCCGAAAACCCTTCTTTGTTAAACTTTCAATTCACAAGCCTCCCAAGTCTGGCGCTTAACACCGCACATCCCCTACCCAAGCAAAAGGATTGACCCCCCCCCACCCCAGGTGTGGTGTGGCCGACAAGTACTTTCAACCTGCTGAAGTATGAAATTTTCTGAGATTTCATAAGTTCGTATTTTTTTTATTGCCAAAGTCACTTGGTCAAGATCTAAGTTATTGTAGCAATGGGGATTTCCAAAGGTCCTATCCATCAAATAAGAACATTCTAGCGCCTTTCAGCTTCTTATTAAATTTTGAGGCTGTCTACTAGTCTCAACTCCCAGGCACAGTTCCAAGCTTCAACTCACTCGTGCTAATTAACTCTGGTGTTAGGTATGAGTCATGATACCCAGAATGCAAAATGTCAGTTCATGTTATCATACAGGTACGCAAGGAGGTCGTTGTAACGGGCCCCTGGACAATTGATGCTATATTGTAGGCGTTAAAGCAACATAGACAATCAAGGTTTCCAGATAAATAACCCATTGTATTCGGTATGGAGTGTCACCTCTGACATGGTTTGTGCAATACAGTTCACATTACATTGTGGTTAGAGGAAAACATAAATTGACAAATTTAAAATTGCTTTTCGTTCTTGTAGTATTATTGCTTTCATCTTTTGGTAGCAACACTCGTCAATCTTTAACAACTCAAACACATTTCCAGGCAGAGAGGCAATCCCAACTCCCATTCACTTATGGCTACAACAGGGGAAGGAGGGGGGGGGTATAAGCGGATTCATGCCATCATGTTGCAAACATATTCACCATAAACGGGGTATCGATTGTGGCATATTATTTTTTTCCCGAAAAAAAAATCTATTGAAAATTTTCAACAACAATCCTACCACAACATAATTCACAACGCTTTTTGTAATAATCAATAGTCAATTTTTACTTCAAATCTGGTAGCAAGAAAAATGGACAAAATTAAGTCCAATTTTAATTTTTTAAAAAAATCTATGTTCTAGACCTGTATTTGGAGTACTATCTGTTGCAAATTAGTAAAACTACAACATCATACAAACATGCTAGAACCTATTTAAATTATTTGAATGTTAATTTGAGTTTCTGGTATGAATCGTGACCATGTGTTTCAAATTCATGTTCAATGGCAATGGTTAGAAATTAATTTGGACTTATGATATCCGTCGTACAGCAAGTGAATGTAGTCCTTGTCGAAAGTATTTCCTGGGGCGTATGAATAGATGTCTCTGTGTGCAACAACAGATGTTAACCACTGCAGTTTTTCAGTTATTATAGGGCCATACATTGGTGGATTTCAAAGAGAACTGGAGAGAATCGAGCTTGGAGCTATATATCTCAACAAGATCATCTATGTATCATGTTGGTTGTCGGGGACGTAATTAAGCACCGCTTTTTAATTATAAATGTTTGGATCAAGTGGCTTCTTCGCCGTGTGTCTGTGTGTATTTGTTTGTGTCTGAAGGGGAGCACACAAATCTGCTTTTAATTTTGGTGTATTTTTTTATAATAATTATTTCAAATAGTTTATTCAAACGCAAAATTGATTAGGCCATTAATCTTTTGAAAGGGTTTTCCTCAATATTTAAATACATTACATAATGGAGCAGAGAGAGAGAGAGGAAGTGAGGAAGAGAGAGAAACAAAAGAGAAGGGCAAATGAGAAGAATACAACGAACAGGTGCAAAGCAACACTGAGTGAGTACATCTTGTTCATATGGAATTCTAACCCCCAAGGAACTGATTTAGTAGAGGTTTTATATTCGTCACTCACAATAAATAAGGTTTGATTGATAACATCAGGGACGAACATCTGCTGATTTGTCGTTTCCGACACATTGAAGGAAAAGTCTCCGTGAGATTTCACATCATCTACAAGACAGTGCTGATGATGGAAAGTTTACATTCCCATGAGAACGATCCTTACAGTTACTTTTATCTGATTTTATTTCTTTTTCTTTAGATCCTAATGATCTTAGTGAAGTAAAAAAAAATAGCAATACATTAAAGCGATTTCGGCTAATGGACCAATCGTGATGATGATGATAATGATAATTTTATCATCATAATCATCATCATCATCGTCATCGTCATCATTATCATTGTCATCATTATCATCAACATCATCGTCATCATCATCATCATCGTCATCGTCGTCGTCGTCATTGTCGTCGTTGTCGTCGTATAATGCGCGGAACCTCCTTTTCGCTCTTAGTGAATAACTTGAAGGCACTATCAGCGATCCACCCGAAAGAGTCAAAATATTTGAAATTTGGAGGAATAACGTAAAACTAAGGATAAGTCTCTAGAAGTTATCAACTGAAGAACTGACAGAAAGGAAGAAAACAGGGATCTACATTGAATGACCTGTTGTAGCAAGTGTCCATACCCATCAATAATGATGAAAATATCCGATTTTGTAGGTTGGTTTTGGTATTAGTATTTCCAGGGTGTGTTAGGATATACCTATTCTTTTGATTTTCGATTTAACCGATTCCTGATATTACCTTGAACGTCACAACCTGAGTTGTCAGCAGCATCACTATAAATTTATAACAACCTATGTAATGTACCGGATGGTAGATTCCATTAAAATAATATGATGTATTAATAATAATATTGATCATGCCATGTTTAATTACCGTCTTCAATGCGTTTACCAGCATGATTACTGCAGCACACGAATCAGAGTACCATTACATTGTCTTTGGATCGATTAAAGGCACTCTCAGTGATTTGCTATATATTTAAAGCCACAATCAGTCATATCTTTTCAAAATTGAAATGCCATGTATTTTTCCAAGTTTAACGTTGTATCATATCAACAAATAATAAACCTTTTTTTAGTGAATACGGTCATTAAAGTTCGTAAAAGTTACTTTAAAAACACTATTTGGCTATTTCATGACGTCAAAAATATCTGAATCCCAATTTTGTTTGCAGAAATATCGTTCGTATTTAAAAACCTGTGTTGTTCTCAGTTTTTCCACTTGCAGGTAGCTTTGAAACAAGAATTTTGCAAATATAATGCAACAAAACTCAACTTAAACGCCCTCAAATATTGGAGGACGTTGTTTGTGTACATCATAGAACCTCCTGACAGTGGCTTAAAGAAAGTGTAGTGTACTACGTGTAAAGAGAGCTAGAAAGCAGTAAAAGCTCTACACCGTTCCTTTAACCGAATGTCGAATTTCCTCCTTCTAATAATTATTGCACAGAAAGGGGACTTTCCCTACGACAGACAAGGCCATATTTATGTGGGAATCCTTAGGCGCATCTCAATACACTTTGATTTTCTTTCAGTACCTCTCCCTCAGTACCTTTGGCAATTTATTTACTGAGAAAGGATAAGAGCGAGGGACTCCGGGCGGAATAAATGCACTCTCGATATGTCACATGGGTATCCGATAAAAAAACCCATGGTATTGATTCAGTTATGATCACATTTATGTTCAATGTAGCTGAACCTGCCCACAACGTTAATTCGATGGTGATTCAATATTGAAAATGCGCTTGATATGATGACGTAGGTTCAAAGACTTAATGAAGGTCATTGCACCCAATGAAGGGCATTACATTTATTTCATTGTTATTTTCGAACCCACTGGTTTCAATCACCTTAATTTTTTTTATAGTTTCTCAACATTATACCTTTTTCATGGCTTGTTAATCTGTTTGATATATTGCATGAAAACAGTTATACCCTTCAATGGCATAGTGACTGCACCTTCAATTCTTGCTTGCGATACGAATAATGTTACTTTAAGAAAAAAAGAGAACTTTTTAAACAACGGACATGAATTATTGTGATAATATCCATGCTAGTGTTTGAATCTTCTGATTCATTTTAATATCTTTTAGCTGATTATGTTTATTATTTTTACAATTTTTGATTGGTTTGTGCTGCTTCCCTCAATGGGAAAATTAATTTCTATATCGTCTAATTTTACACGTCATATTTTGTGTATAATATCAAAGTTCATCATTTTCAATGATTCATAACTACATGTAGTCTTGAAAATTCATCCAATAACGAAAATACAAGCATTCTGCGTAGTTGTAACCAGGATGTTTCTGTGGCATGGTTTACACAAGTGTCTGAAACTAGTGAATTGAATTCGTCCCAAGGAAACTAATATGTCAGCTCATCATGGATGCGTGATCATGGATAGGCTTTCATCTCCCCTTTGTCTTAACCTAATAGTGGACAGGTTGATCAGTCAAGCAACTTGTTTTAGTATATCAGTATGGATGACAGAGTTAAAGCACTGATAAGTTAGGATGACAGAATTAAAACGCTGATTTATTTATAATGTGGAACCGCAGAAAGGGAAGAGTGCGAGGGTTTTGATTTGCACAATTTTACTGATGATGATTTTGTTTCTCGTTTCGTTTTGAGCGTGAAGATTTTGTTAAATGAACATCTTGATTTACCGAATTTTATTCTTACACTCAACGAATTTTATTCTTATAGGCTCATAAAGCATATTTGACTTAAAATATTTCTTCAGTTTATTTATGCGCCAGGATCATATTTGACATGGTTAATCTTTGTCTCAAGAAGCGCGTGGAGGAACACTCTTTCTGATTTGTAATATGGATATGTAACAAATGGGTTGAATTTCTTGTTTGAGATCACTAATTAGCTTAAGTGTTCCTGTTTCTTTGAGCCATACAATTATAAAAATATTACCTTAAGGGGGAGGTGAAAAGGTTATGGGACCTCTTTGAGGTAATCACTTGATCGCTGAACAGTAAACTAAGAAATGCTAATGAAGTTTGCATGACAGATAAAAGGGAATAATGACGTATGACTTGAAATTCCCGAATTATGGGAAATAGTTAAAGCATACAGTTAGAGATATATGAAATTAATTGCTACTTCACAACAAAAGTTTAAAAAAAAATCGATTTGATATATATAAATAAAAATGAATTTATCTTCAATATTTTTATGATTATCATTAGTGCTATTTTAAATGATTTTTGGATAATTAGTAGGAATGTTTTTTTTTGGTTTGCCTTTATTCATATGTAATCTTATTCATATCTAATTTTATACAAGCAATATGCAAAATGATTAATTGAAACTACCCCGAAAAAATATATATTTTCTGAAAAAAAAATCAGTCAGACCCTTGTAATTTTTATTAAGGATATGTGTTTTAACGATATCATAATAACTGTTTAGTTTAATGTATAAAGCAAAAAAACACAATTAACAAACAAAAAAACAAATGACAAGAACAAAAACAAAAACAACAATGGGCAATTATTAAGAGGATATATTCTTCCATTGCTAAATCCCTTTAACTAGCTTATGTGGACTGAAATTCTCTTATAAAACTGGCGACAGGTTGACTTAGGACCGGAAAGGTAAAGGTGTTAACGGCTAAAGTAGGACACAATATTAGTTTAGCATAGTTCCGCGCGGTGGTTGTAAGTGCTTTATGCATCCTATGCTGGCTGGGTAAACCACTCAGCTCTATTTTCGGGGCAATTCCCTTCAAATGGAACCTCAAATAATGACCGATCGATGGAGGCGTGATATTTGCTCTGATGAGAAATGTCTTTCTTTCTGCAGTAATGTTCCAGCTTTAAGCGTAACCTAACGGACCGGGATTATGACATTCCTAACACTATCAAGCCGTTCTACTCATTTATCAAGAAATTGGAACGACAAGATTCGGAGCAAGTCCCAGAGAGGGAATAATCAATTAAAACCATTGCTGTTTGTCGATGATTTACATCTACACACCTACACAGTACACACCCTATATCGAGGGAGCCTGTCGCTTCTGATCACCGCGATCCAGACACGTCGCAACTTATTTGGAAATGGTATGTCCAAAGCGGATAAAGGAAAGATCAAAAGTGGTATGTACGGATTCACAAGTCCTTTAGTATGGTTCAAAGTCCATATCTTGCGGCCGACAAAATCATAATATTCAGGTTTCCTTTTCATCTCCATTCCATTTCATGTGTCATCATAGTGGCAGGCTATTGGAATGATAAAAATAAGAGATGCGTTGAGTAAGCCATTTACTACTTAAACCGTTTCTCAAAGTGCTCATAAATATTATAGCACTCAAGCTGAACGTGACATTTTTCGCTTTTTTGGGGGAATCGCGTGATCCGCGAATCCACTTCGCTTTGAGAAACGTTGGGGTTTTACTTTAGAAAGGGAGCGGTCACTATTTTCACCAGGGAGTGGAATGGAGCAATATTTTCCTAAAAAACATCACGTCTCCCCTTCCTTTCGTTTAAAGGCCTGGACTCAGAGATTTCGAATATTATTTTTTGTGTAATTATGAAAAACTAGTCAACTAGAATAAAGATTAGTAACCTAAAATGAAACAATTCGAAATTGAGAGAATCGGATTTTCGTTTTGATGCATAAAAATTTCTGTGTAGTATTACGTCCCAGAGGATACTGGTGTATAACAAAAATTTCGGATCCGGAATTTTATAACAAAGTTGTAATGTTCTACTATGAAGGAATTCGAGTTTAAGCTTAGCAATTTCAAACAGTGATTGGTATATATAGGGATAAGCATTATATACATGCAAAAACAACAATTTTTTTGGAAATGAGGGCGCCCTCCTCAGGAAATCTCTGAGTAGACCTTTAATACTTCGCATTTCCCTATTGTTCTGTCGTTCTATACTTGGATCGGCATGATCCCCGGCTTTGTAAAGTGGATTCAGCCTAGCCTTTTTCCAATTCAGGAAAAAATACAGTTGTTTTAGAGAAACGAAGATTGATAATATGGGTAATAGGATCAACAATCGAGACACAGCTTTTTTCATAACCTGCAAGATGTTATCAACACCCGTGCTTTGTTTTCATTTAAGGAATTATAAGTCAAGGGACACAATCATGACTTAACGTGTTGAACTGAATTGGATCCTTACATTGCATCCTTAGAATACTGTATTCTTGATTATGGGGACTCATGAAAGTGTTGTCAGCCTTAGTTGTACGGAATATTGTCAGCAAGATTAGGGACCTACATTGGCAACTACTCATTCAAGTATGCGAAATTACTTTGGATCATGCTTTCATGATCATCAACCTTAATAAGACTTACTTGAGTACATTTACGTTTACTAGGTACTAAATATTCGTATGTGTTTCCAAACTTGCCGTGAGTTATTACCATCTTGAGTTATACTCATTATGAATTTCTTCGTATTTTTGATATTCATGTTGACTTTGTTTCGCATAGCTCGATAAGCACTCAGGTGAATGTAGAGCCGGTTTTGATGGCACTTCTCTTTAAATTGTCGCGCTGCGCATCATGGCAATGATGTCATTGGAAGCCACGGCGATTGAGTTTTTCCTAACGCGCTTGGTCTTTTCACAGGTGATGCTTATCAGCTATGTTAACAAAAAAATCGCTCAAAAGATCAATCACTTTGTTAACAATCATCATCTAGGTGACAATTTTCAATTTACTGGACGAAATATCATTACGGAATCATCTTAATTAACTTTTTGAAGGAGCGACATGTTTATACTTGTGATCATAGTAGCAACTTCTTGTTTTGACCCAGGTTAAAATAAGTAATCGAATGATCATGAGACCTGTATGACAACGCCACTACTGTTACTGATTTGACATGAGACAGAGATGTGGTCAAGCAAAGATTCAGTATCCTCGGTTATTCGTGTTGCTTCTGTAATGAGTTGTTCTAAATTAAAGCTATTACAGATATCGCTACAAATACCCTGCTGTAATGAAGCATGGCCAGATGGTTGCCGTTGGGGTAGTACTGATTAAAGAAGCTTTGCTTGCTGATGACTGTGTACTGATTTTTACCGTCGCCTCCAAAATCTGAGGAGATAAAACAAAACATCAGCGTCGCCAAGGCAATAGTAGTAGTAATCAGCGTCGCCAAGGCAATAGTAGTAGTAATGAACTACTGCTTGCCAGTGGTTATTTATATATTCATATTCATGCACCACACCCTTAAAACAACAGCTTTTGAACAAGCGGCCACCTTCAGAACAATAAAGCGGACCTTCAGCATGATTTAAAGCGGAACCTTGGCATGGGAGGGTGGGGGAAGGGGGGAGTCGCACCCCGCACCCCTGGCTACGGCCCTGCTGACTTTCAAGCGATGCTCGACGTTTCTTTGAAGCCTAAACTTTGTTTTGTCTAACAATCAGTCTTAGAAAGACTGAAGTTCTTCACCAGCCTGGGCCAAACTCGGGTGTCCCTGCACCAACCATCAGTGGCACAAAGCTTGTCAATTTTGAGAGTTTTAAGTATCTGGGCAGCACAATGACAAACGATGGCTCCCTTGACAAAGAAATTAACACGCGCATCAACAAAGCAAGCCAAGCTTTAAGAAGACTTCGCAACAAAGTACTCAACCAATATTAAAGGTGAAACGAGAGATTTTAAATAACAGGTGTCCCTAAAAATGTGAAAATTCTAATTTTTGCCCTGATGTAAAGCTTTCCATCAAAAATATTCCCATCTGAAAGGATTAAGCTGAGAAATGTTTCTTTGGTACAAACATTGTGAAATTTCTAATTTCGTATAGGAGCAAATACGAAATTGAAATATAAGCAAGTCAAAATCACCTTTTTTCTCTCTTTTAAGAAATTTCTGTAGCCAATTACAAGGTAAGAAATCTTATTTAGTGTCTAATCTATATGAAATTACTATTATGACACAATATCTGGGTGCCTCAAAATCTCTTGTTGCACCTTTAAAACCACAAAGCAGTTTATTAAAGGCTGTCGCCCTGAGTAGCAAAACCACTGCACCTGACCACAGCGGGTATTTGTAGTTTATACCAAGGCTAGTAGGATCTTGGATCCAGTGTGTACAACAGACCACCAGAGAGTGCAGGAAATTATTTGTTTATTTATTTTTACTCTAGACAGGAGGGCCCCTTCAATGAATGTTAATAATACAATACGTCTTAGCAGACAGCCTTGATCAAGGCTAATTATTTGATGGTGTACGCCCAGAGATGACTTCTGAAAAATCGAATAAAATGATATTCGTCTTCTCTCCATTGCTAAATCTATAAACTACAAAGCTTCTTTGAACATTAAGTATTGTTGCGTTGCAAGACTGGGTCATAACAAGCCGAAACACACATTTCTCTCTTGAAAAAGTATAGTTCTGACATTAGAAAAGACAAGTAACCTCATGCGTTACAAAATCGCCATTATCTCTGTATCGCGTCAATAGATTCACCTGACATTTCCAGAATGTTGAACCAGACATCTTAAGCCTTATTGAGGATTATAAAGTTTGAATTGTGCAAATAAGAGATAACTTTACAGCTGTTTGTGGTCAGTATGTATAGATAAGGATACGTTAGCAATTGGAAGAAATAGGAAGCACGTTAACAAGAAGATTTGTTACCTTTACGAATGAAACATTCACTTGTCGGCGGATTAGGTATAAAATATGGTTTATGGTACATGACGACATTAGTGTGTACATAAGAAATATAGTCATTGCTGTGATTTTAAACTCATAACAAAGTTGCAAACAACTTCAGTAGCGTAATCCTTATGGGAATCGTATATGTTATACTCAAGAGATGTTAGAATTATAACTCTTACATTACTACTCATTCTTAATGTGAGCAAAGCTACGTGTTGAGTGTCTCCTAATACTTCGGTGGTTCACCTTGAAGAAAATTGACTTGTTTTGATTATTGCGCAAACGTGACTTTCACTTGAAAAACAATTGAAACAGGAAAGCCATCTTTTATGAGGGGATCAACACAATAACTTGTGATTAGGAACATTGACGTCTGTCTCATAAAGGAATGTGTTTTTGCATAGGTCCTGCTCTTAGTTTTCTTAAACAGGCAATCAAAGATGTATTCAAAACAAACCTTACTCCTTAAGGCTGTCTGAAATGTATCGCCTAACAGATGTCTTCAAAATAACAAGGACGACAAAAGATAATGGGAAAACACCGCCCACAACGTCTGAATAGACAGCAAAGGTGACATGCGACACTTTCATTTTTAGCAAATGTTATGGTAAAAATATAGTTGTTGTTTGTTTTTCTTGCTTTGTTGTTGTGTTTATTTTGTTTGTGGTAACCTTGTGATTTTCAGCGAAGGATGGCTTAAAACGGTAATCGTCATGCAATTGTACAAACAAAATTAATGGCGAAAATGAAAACCAAATGGTTTATGGCAGGCCTTCAAGGAATATTTTGCCTAACACAGAAATTCCCCGACCCAATAGGCATAAAACGGTTTGGTGTACAATGATGGCCCATTACCACCAGATATAAAATAATTTCATATTGACTCTGTTCAGTATTATGTATGTAGCTTTGTTTTGTAACAGTATTGGCTCAGTATTACAAAATAACTGCCTTCTTCCGGATCGGATTACATGGCGTTCGTCTAGAGCTGATAGCCTTGTAATCCGTACGTTGCTGCTTCAAAGCTCCCTCAAATCTTTAAAGTTTTATTTTGTAACATTATATAACAGAGAAGTTTTATTTTACTCTTATTTATTTCTAAGAGACCAAGAAACAAAAATCGTCTCGAATAGAAGATAGTAACATAAAATAGCTGCCTATGGCGTTAGTTACTAAGTTATGGTCCAGTACCATAATTGAAAACCGGAAGCCTAATCGTTCGACCCAATATGGTACAAATGTGCACCTCACACTAAATGTTAGTAAATGATGCGATTCACAACAGTTCACTTCGAGTTTAAATAGCTTAATTTTATGGCTTAGTTTGTAGCTTTTACGGGCAGAATTTGTGTAGCAGGGGACTGTAGTGTAAGAATGTGCGCTTCCGGATAAAATTGTGAATTTTTGCACACAAGTACTTTAGGCATTGATAATCCATAAAATTGATGGAAGCACTTGCCAACCCCCTTAATGGCCCCCAGCTTGGTTCAAGGTTATACAGGGGTCAAAAATTCAAAATGTTCTGAATGTTTTTAAAAAGCACACCATGGTGTTTGTCTGGTCACAAGGATTCCAAAAAGGTATAGTTTACACTATCTATGGCTTATAGTTCTGGAGTTATGGGGTAAAAACTGTAAAAATGGTGAAAAAGTCAATTTTGGTGTGTACGTGGGTCAAAAGTTAAAAGCTGCTTTGATTCAGTTAATATGTGGTGCAAATTGTTTCCCTAGAAAAAAAAAAAAAAAAAAAACTAAAACGCCTTTTTGGAAAAAATTAAAATTTGGCACACATGTTTCTTTCACCATTACCAACATTTCATGAGAATTTCAACAAGATCTGGGCATGAAGCCGTAGCCGATAATCCTACCTTAAGGCAAAATGATGCATAGCAATCAAAGAAGTTGAATAATTCAGAAGTTAGTTGCACTGTAGTGGTGAAGTAGTTCATATCGTCATGTGAGTGCAACATAGCAGGGGACTGTAGTGTAAGAGTGTGCGCTTCCGGATAAAATTGTGAATTTTTGCACACAAGTACTTTAGGCATTGATAATCCATAAAATTGATGGAAGCACTTGCCAACCCCCTTAATGGCCCCCAGCTTGGGTTTCAAGGTTATACAGGGGTCAAAAATTCAAAATGTTCTGAATGTTTAAAAAGCACACTATGGTGTTTGTCTGGTCACAAGGATTCCAAAAAGGTATAGTTTACACTATCTATGGCTTATAGTTCTGGAGTTATGGGGTAAAAACTGTAAAAATGGTGAAAAAGTCAATTTTGGTGTGTACGTGGGTCAAAAGTTAAAAGCTGCTTTGATTCAGTTAATATGTGGTGCAAATTGTTTCCCTAGCTTAAAGGATCGAAATAAGGAATAATTTGCCTTATCTGTCATGCTTAGTTTTCACGTTATCCAACAAAATAGGTCACAGGTCAATAGAATACAATAGCTGCCAATAGCTGTCGACTTTATTCGCCATTTTGGTTAATAACCAGACACGTAAGATAGTCAAAACTATTCCTATATTTCATTCTATTAGCTAAACCAACAATTTGAACCGCATTTTACACAAATTGGAGCAACTTTTAATTTTTGACCCCTGTACAAACCAAAATTGACTTTTTTACCATTTTACAGTTTTTACCCCATAATTCAAAAAACTTAAGTACAGGGAGTCTAAAACAAATAACTGCCTTTTGGAATCCTTGTAACCAGACAGACATCATTGTGTGCTTTTCAACACAATCTGAACATTTTAAAAATTTTACCCCTGTGTAACCTTGAAATCCAAGCTGAGGGCCATGAAAAGGGTGTGGCAAGTGCTTCCATCAATTTTTTTGATTATCAATGTATAAAGTACTTGTGTACCAAAATTCACAATTTTATCCGGATTTGCACACTCACATAAGATCTGTTCACTACAGTCCCCCACTAGTGGGGAACATGAAAGTAATCTATAGAGCTTATGCAATATGCAGCCATGTCGTAGGGCAAAAGCACGTACTATTACACTGTTAGAAAATTTTCCGTAAATTTACGGACATTTCTGACAGCAGAATTTCCAGACTTTTTTGGGGGTAAATTTACAGAATTTCCGTCAATTAACGGAACTTTGACGGTAATTTCAACAAATTTTTGTCACATATTATGGGAAAAAAATGTGTATTTTAACAGAATTTTCCGTAATTTAAAATTACGGAAAGAAAAAAAAGTCCGGAAATTTTGGTGCCAGAAATTGTTGAAATATTTTTATTTTTTTTAATTTTTATTGTTTTCAAAAACAGATTTTCCGTAATTTAAAATACGGAAGAAAAAAAAGTCCGGAAATTTTGGTGCCAGAAATTGTTGAAATTTTTTATTTTTTTTAATTTTTATTGTTTTCAAAACAAAATTTCCGTAAATTTACGGAAAATCTGTCTTCTTAATTTACGGAAATTTCTAACAGTGTATATGATAAAAATACTTTCACCTGTTATTGAGTTCCGGAAATGTCTAAAGTGTACAAGGTAATCTATTAAGTTCATGTAATGCTCATGGGATCAGGAAGGCTTTATGTAAATGAACAAGTATGACGCGTCGTATAGTGTCTATTGACGCAGGGATGAAGTTAAAGGGCTAAATCAAAACCTTTGGTGAGCAGCGATCTTCAAGTGGCAAACCTTGTACAAAAACCGTAAACCTCATGCAATTGCATAAACAAATTTCATGGCGAAAATAAAGAACAAAGGGTTCATGGCTGGGCTTCATGGAATATTGTGTCTAAAACAAGAATAGATGAACTATTCCTCGATCCCATATGCATATTAAAATATTTTTGTCCACGATAATTGTCCAGGACCACCGGATATAAATAATTTGGTAGCGGTGCTGTTCAATAGTATGTGTGCACATTTGTTTGGTAAAAGTACTGGCTTCAGTATTACAAAACAACGGCTTTCTGCTGGATCATATTACATGACGTTCATTTTGCTGATGGTATTGTAATCCGCATGTTTCTGCTTGGAAGCTCCCTTTATAATCTTTATATTTTTTATTTTATAACATCATATAACCCGGATTTTTTTTTTATATTACTATTATTCTCTGCTAAGAGACCAAGAAACAAACATCGTCTTAAATAGGAAAGAGTAACATAAAATTGATTGCTATGATAAACCGCATCGCCTATTCGAAAAGTTTACTTTTTAAGACGAAATTGGGGCCCTAATAGCAATGAGCTCTACACCGTTGTAACGATATTTACCCACCTTACCCATTTGGATTTCTTTTACAAACTTCTCTATCTATTCTGTAGCGTTGTGATATAGTATACAAATATTGACTGCTATGAGGGGCATGGTTGAAACTATAGGCCAAGGTGATCTCGAAACCATACTATGCCCCGAGGCGTAAGCCGAGGGGCATAGTATGGTTTCGAGATCCCCGAGGGCCTATAGTTGCAACCATGCTCCGAATAAAAAGCAGTCAATATTTGTTTTATATACCGAATATATAGATTCTTGTCAACTGATTGGTTAAAAAGGACATTCTAAGCCAGGATACTAACACAGGCCTATGTATGTGTAGGCCATGGCATGCATGCATGACAATTTTGTGTAACTTAGGGTCCAAAACTTGTGAAGAATTAGCAATCAACCTTTCTTGTGTTGAGGAAGTGATGTTGGAGTCCAAAACGGATCACCGTAATCGACTTCTTGCCATTTTTTTTGTCGGCAAGATGCGTACAACTCCGAATTCAGCAACTTTTACACGGCCTGCAGATGGCCGTTATCGGTGTCAATTATAATCCTCGAATATCTTCACGGTGTATTTTACCTGCCGTTTGGTATTAGCCCTATGAGCTGCATCTCTGATTCCTTTCAGATCTTCATAGCATGAATACAGGTCCTGCGATTCAGCCATTTCCTTGCCAAGCCTGCATCAGACTTGCACTACATTTTTGTTTACTCCGTACTCTCAGTTCGGCATATCCGTCAAAATGCAAAATGCGATCTCTTACACCAGCTTCAATGTGTACACTCATAATACGGATGAATAGTTCGTTTTAAGCTGGGAAGAGGTGTCCCGGGCATAGTTCATGAACTATGCCCGTTCTTCCCAGGGCATAGTTCATTTTTGGTTCAATTCTTGAAGCTAGTTGAATTTATGCCTCCACTTTTAACCAATCAGATGACAGGGATCTATATATGAGGTATATAATAACTGCTATGTTTCCTGATGTAGAATATAGCTAAAAAGCAACCGAATACTTTAATAGCTATTGAACATTAACAAGTGTTAGAATTCCTCGCAAATAGTTTAACTATTTGTAGTCATGTGACGACATTTAAACAATCAATGAACATGAATATATCAATGAGGAATATAATTCAAATTACCATTCCCGTGGTGTTAATTGATCGGGACTACCTCCCAACGCACAGCGAAGGTATCATCCAATACCGAGTACTTCTTTTATTTACACTTCATCATATTTATTCCAATGGATTATTAGTATACCTACATCATGGAGGAAAAGGTTCATAAAAAGAAACATGTTCATAAAAAGCCTATTTATATTGGTCATCTGCCATTTTTAAAGAAAATAATTAAATAGCAGCGACCAGTAATTATCAATCGCTGGTAACGATTTATAATCGCTGCCAGCGTTTATTATCACCGAGCACATTTTAATGGAAAATAGAAAATAAAATCCTGGCAGTGGAAATTGAGCTTTAAATGGGTTCCCCCTTACCTCGGAGAGTCAACTGATTTCCTGTTTTGATATTAGAAATTTAAAACAAACATCTGTCAGTTTATGTGTTATAATACCAAGCTGAGAGAACGCATTAATCTTTTTCTTATTTTTCATGAATATTGATGTTTAACGCTGATACATTCCCCAGGGGTATTTTATCTCGTTGATGGATTGTCTTGTTTATCATGAACTGATCCTGTTTATCAGCAAATGATTTGTGTAAAGTCTACTCAGAAGTGAAATCGAGTATGGTATGGAAATAAATGGAAATTGAAATGGCGACATAAATAAAAAGCAAACCCATGGATAAAATTGGTACTCCTAAGTTTCAGAATAAATAGATTAAGTGGTCCATTATCATGATTAGCCAACTGCAACCCGAATATTTCTGATCCAGCAAAACGTCAGTGACAGTTTTGGACTTCTGTGCTTAAGTGGAGGGGGGGCTATGTTAAAATTTGTGAAGTTCAGTAATTGTTGGCACACCACTATAAACGTATCTAGGGATCTGGACTATTCAGAAGAAAATCGATGTGCCATTTGTCTGTTGACCTTTAGTGACCTGACACAAGGTCAAAGGTCCAAAAATGGTATACATATCCAGTCTATCATCCTTGGTACCAAAATGTGGCAAATATCAAGGGAATATTTATGTGATATTTATTTTGTTATTTGGCCTATTTCGTTTTATTGTAATATGCAAATAACCTAATAGAGACATAATATGCTAAATTAGGCCTAAAGTTCTTGGCACAAAGTAGTCAATCTGTAAACACTCGATCTGCTTAAATGTAGAATGAACCAACACCAATCCCCATTATTCTTGCTATTAGGCCTAATACCATGGGTAAGTAAAGTAAGCAGTTGTTTTAAAATGTGCAAGAGAAAAGGATCGATGTAGTCTATACCACAAAAAATCCATGGAAAACGAAGCGGTGTTATTACGTGAAATAACCACGATTCGCACTTCAGAGACAAAAGATGGATACTATTATCTTACTCTCAGTCAATGTATATGATTATTCGCCAGGTGGTTTGGGTAGGGATCGTGCCCCCGGAATGTTGGAAAATAGTACCTAAAGCTATTACCATTTTCTTGCCCAACCAAAAAACGGGACCCATATAGCTTTACCAGAGATGCAAATGTCTGGGCCAAATTTATTTGCCTTTTTCCTCAAATGGTGACAATTTTTACTCCGATTGAGAAAATTTTATAATTCCCAAAATTTTAGAAAAATTGGGTTCCCCATTGAGGAAAATACCTGAAAAACGACCCATTGTCAATATCAAAAATTGGCATGAGAAAAGGTCATTGATTATTGACTAGAAGGTTTAAAAATGAGGACAGTGTCGGGGCAAGTCCCTGTATGGTCAGTTGTGTTGAGGAATCCCCCTCCTTGACAACCCAACCCATGCATCACAGCTGCTACTAATGACCATTGTTGGTAACCAAATTATGTGACACATTAGTTTGTAAAAACGTGCAAGACAAAATTGTGATTCTCTTAATTGATGATGCTGTATCCTTTTCAACCAGAGACCCTGAATAGTCTATAGGCTAAAAGCAAGAAGCAAGTTAGGAGTCATCCCCCAATAGCTGCTATTAATGCCCATGGTTAAGTAAACTGAATGGTTTACACAGTAGTCAAAATGTCACACAAAATGCGATTTTTTTTTTTCACTAAAATGTGCAGAGGAAACCATGGAAAACATGGTACTGCCTGGCCCCGGGCTGCTTCACTTAGTCCATAGACTTGATAGATGTGATATCTGGTTCAACTAATACGTTCACAAATCTTAAGTGTTCTAAACACACATGTTATAAATTGTTTATAAAACAAACATTTATCTCAATTAGCTCTTGTCTTTGTTGAACCTGTTTTCATTGAACATTCACATTATTTCCCTGGTCTGTGTGCAATTAATCAGGGCCCATAGCCCCTAAGTAAGATCTAATTGGTTTTCAGGAACCTAATTCAAAATCATAACCTAAGTTTATGAGTTTTGGTCATGAACGTGGGCACTGGCAGTATGGAGATGGGAATATCCCGAGATCAGCAAGACAGAGCGGTCGCCGTTCACACCCCCCCACCACACACAAATCCCACCAAAAGGGGCAAAAGGTCCAAATGATTGTGATTTTGTCCATTTAAAATGGTCCAAAGTGTAAAGAAGTTTGACCAGAAAGTCCAACTTTTAGTGGATGAGTGAATGTTCAAAAGGACCATTTTTAGAGGGGGTGAGTCTGTTTTACCAAAATGTCCACATTTTCAAAGTCCCGGCACCCCCTAAACAAGGAGTTTAAATTTCCAAAAATCGTTACCCACTAATGCAAGTCAAGTCCGGTTGTCAAAGTGTGAAAAGAACACCCTTTTTTCAAGATTTTCAGTAGTTGTGCTACCCTTTTTACGTATGTATCGGGAACAATTTGAAAAATATACCCTTTTACTGTTCTTTGGTCGCACATGATATCCCCTATCAATGGACAGTGACCAACCCCCGGGCCCCGGATGGAAAGAATAATTAAAAAATCACCATCGACTACTGTCTCTGATCGAACCACTTCCATACCCGCCCCCACCCCCCCCATCCTTCTAACCCCCACTACCCCCTTTCGATCCTTAACCTTGATCCTCTTTGACACATCACCTCCCCCATCCAGCAGTCTCTCCACGCATTATCGCATTTCTCCAACCGCTCTCTCCCCCAATCTCTCCATCGTCGAAACTCCTACCCTCTTGCTCTTTCACCCCATTGAGTTCTCATAAAACCCCACCTTCTATACCTCGATTCTCTACGTCTCTCCCGCCCTGTATCTTCCAAAACCCTCTCATTCCCTCTCCCCATCTCCAGACCTCCTCACTTCCTTCAATCATACTCTCCCCCGCTATGCCCCCCCAACACTCTCACCCCTCCCCCACCCCATCAATAGCCTCATGCCCTCAACCGATCTTCCATAATTAACCTGGCCCGTACCCCCACTTCCAATGCTTTCTTCCCCTATCGATTCTTTTAATCTCCGCTTCTTTGCACCTAACCTTCACCTCTCACCCACTTCCCCCTCCCCCCTCCCCCCTATCCCCCAGCCGACCCCTTCACGGAATTATCTTGTCTCCCATACCCTATTTTCTCCCTCTCCGACACCTACTGCTCCTCTCCCTCGTACAATCCCCCTCCCTCCTCACTAGTCCCTCCCTGCGGTCGATCTTCGTTCTGATCGCTCCTACCACTGAACACCCCCCACACAAACACTCAAAATCCTTCCACCCCCCCTCTCAAGTCCTCCCCCCGTTACCCTACCCCCTTCACCCCTCTGATCTCTCGCACCTCTACCCTTCTTCCCTCCTTGCACCAGCCCTCACCGCCAGCTTTCACGCGGCGAGCCCTTCAACCTTCTGCCACCTTGACCCATTTCCCCCATCTCATCACTCCGGATCCGATGCGAACCCCCTGAACATTCCGATCACCCCCTAACATCTTACCGGCTCCGCCACGCCCACCCCCCCTCCTTCACCCCATCCCCCCTTGTGGCTTGAGGACTGAAAAGAGAACTAGTAACACTAACTTTGGTCTCTGTAGTGCGAATCGTTGGTTGTTTACGGTATAACAACAATTCATCCAAAGATTGGTTAACCCTCGTTTACCAAGGGGGGGGGGGTACACCAGTGAAATTGTGCTCGGGGTGCGCTAAAATGCCAAAAAGCTTTCGTAAAAAGATTAGGGTAATCGTTTCTCATCCTTTCTGGTATTTTATGCGAAAAAAAAAATGTGAGGTAGCACCTTCACGGGGTTAGGGTATGCCTTCAAAGTGAAGGATAGGGGGGTTGCCACAGACAGATTATTTATGATACAATTTTGAAAAATATTATGCACAGGATGGGCTCTAAAACTAGGTTTTATGGTAAAACTAGTCACTCTTGCATCCATTTTTAGAGCTGAAAACAGCATAAAAATCCGATTTCTGTGATTTTTAGCGCAAAATTGGATTTTCGCCCATTTTCTTATGAAAATGCCAATTTGTCGGCACAATGACTTTTTATAGTCATTATGACGCCATATAGGTATGTTGGTACTATTTGGTATCAATGGAAAAGAGGAGGACCATAACTATCAATGGTTATCAATAATCCTAAGCATGGGGGCTTATAAGAATTCTCGAGGGGTTGCGAACCACCCCCCCCACCCCCTGGTAAACCGTGTTTTGTTACAAAAAAGGCTTGGTAAGACGAGGAATATAGACTACATCAAACCATTTTCTCTTGTACATTTTCTGAAACAAACTTGGTTTCTTACATTGGGCCCATTATCGCAAGGTATAATGGGGTTGGGTAGGTTCCACTATACATTGTGCAAAAAACATGAGGCCAAACTCTTGCTTTGGACAAGACCACCCGAACTGGGGTCTGAATAAGCAAATTTATGTCTCTAATTAGGTTATTTGCAATAACAAGAAAACAAAGCTCAAAGTAACAAAATAATATCATATAAAATATTCCCTGTGAAATTGCCATATTGTGATACCAAGGTCGATATACTTTGGACGATGTATGACCATTTGCACCTTTGACCTCGGGTCAGGGTCACTAAAGGTAAACGGAAAAAAATGGCAAAATCGTGTTTCTGAATTAGTCAGACCCAGCTAGTAGACTAATTCTTTTATAATGGTTGCCAACAATAACATGAAACTTCATGAAAATCACTCTCTGGAGAAATAGGCCCCCCTCCCTATTACCTTAAAGGTGCAAAGAGAAGATTTCACACTTCAGGTGCCAATTAAAAATGAAAAGTACTGATTTTTGCAGCTCCCCTGATGTAAAGCTTCCATCAAAAATATCCCCATCTGAAAGGATTAAGTGAAAAAAAATTTTTCTTTGGTACAATAATTGTGAAATTTCTAATGTCTTATAGGAGCAACTACGAAAAGTCGCCTATGTTTTAAACATTGAAATATGAACAAATCAAAATCACTTTTTCTCTCCTTTAAGACATTTCTATAGCCAAAATAAAGGTAAGAAGTCTATTGAGTGGTTAAATTTATATGAAAATTACATTGACACAATATGTGGGTGGCCTCAAAAGCTCTCGTTGACACCTTTAAAACGTTATGCGTTTAGAGATACTTAGGGTTAGGATTAAAAGTTTTATGGATGCGTACCAAGTAGATTAGTACATAATCGAACACAATAAAAAAAGGTTGGATTGGTCACTCATTCAAAGCGTCCAGTAGAAAAAAACAACTTTGACACTCAACACGTGGAAGAAAGAGAGATTTGACACTTACAATCGGATGGATGACCACAGTGGGCAAATAGCATACCACGTGAACCGGTATTTCTCCCAAGCGGAACTGGTAACATAAAAAAAAATCGGGCCCCGTAAAACATAGCATGTAACAGATTAGTACCATGGAGAACATTGAACTTCACATGGTCAGAGGAGAACGATCTCAATACACCGCCCCCGACAAACATAGAAAGAGTACGTTACACTGTAGAAAAGGTAACGGGATCAAGGGACATGTGGACACTAGGACGAAGAGATGGGGACCAGGGCTCTACCATATAATGTTGGCTGTTGCGGTGTTGGTCCTCAAAAGGGAGATGTTCCCTTTCCCGCATTGAAAAATGCCCCAGTTGTAAAGAACGAAGATTTCAATGAACCAAAGTGTCCTTTCTTCTTATTAGCGTATCCACAAAACCGCGCCCGCTAGCGCCCGAAGGCGGCGGACACGGTGCAAGAACTGGAGAATGTGGGGGTGGGCTTGGAATGGGTGCTTGGTGTCACGGATTATTCAACTGGGCTATTACTAAGCTGATACGGGGCCCCCGGCCGCCGCGGTTGACCCCCGGCCCCCCGCACGAGTTACCCGCGTGTTTGTGTATTTCATGTGTACGGAATCTTCCTAACATGGCCCCCCCCGGTCCGTTTCCGTTCCCGTTAAAGACCACTTCATTGATTTGAAAAATATTTGAATTTGCAGGAATAAGGAATAGCTCAAGTGAAGGATAAGGTAAGTCTGTAGGAATTCTCATTATGTTACCTTACAGTGCTTACTTGAAAAGGAAGAAAACGGTGGTGTTCCAAGATACGATATTCAATTCTTTATAATTACGTGTGTAGTGTAGTGCTCGTTTCGGACGTTAAACGACGAAATCTCCGAATTCGATTATGTCATTGTAGGTGTTGCTTATGGCTCCTTTCATTTGCAGGGTATGTTCGGATATCTCCTGTACTTGTCTACCCCATTACATGCAACACAAAAATTGATTGTTTGCCCATCGATTTCCCTTTTTTCGCATTTGCTGATTTTTTAGCAAATTACTCACAGCCTTGATTTGTTTGGCTTTAAGTGCCTTTTACGTTGCGCCCACTACTCACACATAAACTAAAGTGCCCACATTAGCACACAAGTGTACTTAATGTGCACTTTTTACATAATATCAGGAATAAACAGTGTCGGAGACCTTTCTGCTCATCAAATGCTATAGTCGTGTACAAGTATTTCTTCAATTTAGTACGCAAAACGGCCCGCGAAGCTCTGACACTACAATCAGACATAGTGTGCATTGTTTACCTACAAAACTTGAAGGTGCGCTGTTCAGAATCGTCTTTGAGGAACCCCTGAATAATAATCTGGAGGAGTGTTTATTTTTACTCGAGTTGTTATGATTTTTCTCATTAGTCAGTGTCCACACGTGTAGTTTTTTCATTACCGGTAGTAAATAAGTATTATGTATACTTTAATTTGACGACGACAAATTGTTGTAGTTTACATGCCACTTTGCTATATGTTCTTTACTCTCTGTAAATCTTTGTGAATGTAATTTTAACTTTGTCACTGTTTTTGGCCAATTTTTGGATCCTTGTTAATAATTACGCTCTGATAAGGGCCCGAAAAAAAAACAAAAAACCAAAAAAAGTCCGACGGGGGAAACCTTAACAAAACATCAAATCACCTCAATTCCCCTTCTTTCTCACGCCTATTTGCTACCCCAATTGTATCGTCTCCACATTCTGCTGCGTTACGACCCTATAATATAGTTTCACTTTAATACCTCTGGACATATATGTGATCGGTTCCTTATGTGTTGTGATTATAAACACCTTTGCCGTCGGTCGTCCCTTGGCTTACGCCCGAGTGATTTCCTCCGGTGCGTTAACACTCTACATTTTCCGGTACCTAACTGGCGATTGAAGTCCGATCCGATTTTCACCCCCGTTGTAATGCCGTAGACAGCAGTTTCAGCGGTATGTGTTTGTTTGCCCGTTACCACGTCCGGTCGTAACTTTAATACCCCCCCCCCCCCCCCTCCTTCCCCCTGGTCCATTGCCCAGTAAAGTAAGTGTGGACGCGTTCTATCTGAACTAACGGTGGGCCAATTTTTAGCCTCTTTTCTGAAGTTACCGTTAAAGGAAAAAAACGGAGGAAAGCAGTGGTGTAGTAGTGGGGTGGGCGCACCCCTTAACCCTGCCGTGGGCGGACTCTGGAACAATTAATAATAATATATCGGCTTTTATAAGGCCATTTCATCAAGATAAAACAGCGCTGTTATGCCTATTAGTATTACGCGCTTTCCGCCTCAGGAACATCCCGTTCACAATCATTTCGCTTCATCTAGGGCCGGCCAGCTGGTCAAAGACACAATCTTTTCACTCAGTCATCATTCGTCTCATTGTAACTATTCCCCCATCAAACAGGCTACCCGCCCATTCGCCGCACTTCCTTGCCCGCCTAGTATCCCTGTTACAGCTTCCCCCTTCCTTTCAGTGAGGTATAAGTGCCACTTTTTGTGGTACCCACATTTGGGAACAATAACACATTGGCCTCAGTGGGGTCTCGGGCAACACCCACAACCATTGTTGGATTTCTACATGAGTCTCGGCAGTCCCACGTTTTTTCACCCCCCCCCCCGACAGTTTACAGTCATTATCCACTTTTTCGCGACCCCACATTGTGTGCCCTTTCATGTGGATAAAAAAATGCGGGTTTAGGCATTCCCATGGCCGACGTAGATATTAAGGTGGGCCCCCCGGCACTACCCAGCGCAAATAGTTTTCCACGTGGACCCCACATTTTTTTGATTCGCCGTTAATGCCACGAGAGTGTTAGAGCCAGGGAGAATTGGGTGTTGTTGATGTTATGAGTCCTACCAGAATGCAGTAGGCTCGAACCCCGTATCATTTTGACGACTCATAAGAAATAAGTCAGACTTTTTTTGGCATTACGCGCCCCTCAGCGAGTACATTAAACGTTTCCCAAATCATACAGTATTGTTTCCAAAATCCTTATCCGGATACGCCACCTGATTCGGAGGGAAAATTAATCTTTGCCCATCCATAGCAAGGGAGACAGGGACATGCTCCAGGTCCTTTGCCAAACTTGAATAGAGGTCTAATACGCGGTTACGGCCCTGAGGAAAGCCGCTCGTCATCGGCATGTTTCGAACACGACCTCTATTCATGGATAGCCGTTCGACGTTAATTGAATATGGCGGCGACTGAAACACCGGAAATTACCCAGCGCCCATTTTGTGGTGGGCAAGACATGAGAGGTCCCCGTACTGATTCAATGCAAAATCATGCAAAAATTGTGATATTTATGGTTTGAAAGAAAAAATCTAATATTTTATTACAAATTGTGTGGTATGGTATAGTAGCATCGACAAATTATCCCACAGTCATGTGCGAGTATAATTCCGCAATTGCCCCGCGATATTAAACTGTTAAAAATTTCCATAAATTAAAGAAAACAGTTTTCCGTAAATTTACGGAAAATTCTGTTTGAAAAAAACTAATAACAATAAAAAACAAAAACATAAAAATTTTAATTTACGGAACTATTTCAAAAATTTCTTTGGCAGCCATTTCCGGTTTTTTGGTTCCGTAATTTTCTTAAATTACGGAAATTTTTTTTTTATGTTAAAATAATAATATGAGACAAATTTCTGTAAAATTATTGTCAAAGTTCCGTTAATGACAGGAAATTTCGTAAATTTACCCTAAAAATGTCTGGAAAATACTGCTGCCAGAAATGTCCGTAAATGTACGGAAATTTTTTTTTAAACAGTTGTAGGACACCTGGAATGCTGGGATTACATTACTGTGTAGCGTATTGGAGTGGCAATTCGTGCAGTTATACACATATTATTGATGAAAGGTTGAATGAAAAACCATAAAATGTCTGCAAAAAGAAAAAAAATGTGTTATAATTATGTGTGAATATTTACAAGCAAAAGCCTTAAAATCTTATGTTGCATGCGATTCTTCAGCAATTTCAACTGAAGGAAAGGGGGACCCGCCACGCACTACCCAAGCCCAGCCACTAGGCCGACACCGGGACAGAACCGGCACAGGCGAATCGCGCTCAGCAACCCGCCCAGCCAGCGAGACCGGGGGGGCCAATATAAGTGGGTGTGCCCCAGAAAAGGCGCCGCCCGAAACGGACCGCGGCAACCGCCCCGAGCACAGGGACCGAGGTGAGGCCAAGAGAGGCAGGGGACACGCAGCCGCGCCACGAGGGCGCCGGCGATCACGGCCGGGGCACGAACAGCCCTCACCGAACCGAAAAGGCACGTGCGACCAGACCGGCACCCGGAAAGGCACGTTGCTCCCTTCAACCACCGTCTTAACATTTTCCCGCTTCCTTCCGGTGCGTTGGTTTTATTTTTAGTTATGTTTATTCATAATAACCCTAAAGGTAAGTTGGAATTTATTCCTTTATCCATTCATTAAGTCTTCCTTCATTTTGCATTCATTCAAGCGTTTATATTTAGATGCATTTATTTTATGTTGATTGTTGCTATGCTACTTATTCAGATTTCATTATTATTTTAACATTTCATCAGGTATTTGACATTGCATTTCAGAAAGTTTTCCTTATTTCGTTTTCTTTTTGGCAGGTGATTTTTGCTATTTTATGGCACGCTGAGTGCCCATTCAAAGCAAGAAGGAAAAGCAACAGGAAAAGGATCAAAGAAGAAGTAAGAAAAGAGCAAAGGAAGAGGAAACAAAGAAACAAAAAAGGAAAAGGGCAGGAACAGTGCATCGTCAAAAGGAAACCGCTGCCGAGAAGACCGAAAAAGGAAAAGGCACAGAAAAGAGCCAAAAGACACAACAGAAAATGGGAAAAAAGCGAAAAGAAAAAATGTTTCCCCCCCCATTCCCTCCACCTCCCTCCCCCCCCTTCTCCTCCCTCCCCTTCCCACTCTCCCGTTCCCCCTCCCCATTCCCACTATCCTCCTCCCTCCCCATTCCCTCCCTTCTCTTCCCTCCCCTTTGCCATTAAACCATTTAATGGTCATGGTGGTTAGGGGTTCCGTGCTTATGAGTAAAACATATTTTCCGAATAAGGAAAAGATGTGTTTTCACATGTTTCATTCAATTTAAATATTCTTCTAACCTTCTTTGGGTGTAAGTTTATAAATAACTCCGAAACCCGTGCCCATGGACCACTTACGGTCAGCTAGTACCGGTATTAGCTTATCGGATTAAAGTTATGTTCAAGATCTAACGCTAATACCGTTTAAATAACGCGTCTACACGACCAAATTCGCAAGTCGATAGTAATCAACGAAAGGATTTAATCCGATCAGTGCGAGTCAACACGCAACTTTACTAGTCAGACGTTAATACCGACCAGAGGTAATACCGGTATTAAGTGATTTTATTCATTATTTATCCCCCTTAAGTCCGGTCCGTGTGGACCACGACGATTGTCCTTTAGTCTGGAAATCTGAACCCTCAGACCAATTTAGCCATTTCATTCCACCATCACTATAAACCAAAAACCCGCCGTTTAATGGCTTAAACCATCAATCCTTAGACAGATTGAATAGGGCTTTGCAATAGTGTAAAACGCGAAAAGGGAAACGAAGCGCTATTAATTCGACAGCCTCAACGGATTAAACTGCATGCTTCCCGCCACCCCATCAAAACTCCACGCTTGTTTCCCACTGTAATTGATGGGACGTATGTGCAAATGCCAGGCTTTTCGTATCAAGTAGAGGACACAATAGATATAAATCGGGAACAAGCACACTTTAAAGGTGCAAGAGAGATTTTTAAGGCACCCAAATAATGTGTCCTTAATAGTCATTTAGTAGTCTAGATATAATAGATTTTTACCTGGCTATAAGAGAGAAAAGGGTGATTCTTTAAAACATAGGTTGATTTGTATGTGCTCATATACGAAATTATAACCAATTTCATGTTTTTTGTATACCGAAAGAAAACCATTCCTCAGGTAATACTTTCAGATGGGTGATTTTTTATTGGATATAAGCTTTACATCAGGGCAAAAAGTAGTTACTTTCGAATTTTTTTGGGACACTTTAAGATACTCGCGTGACTCAAAATTACCGCATTGTTAATGTTAAGCTCCAAGGGATCACCGTTAAAGGTGATTAGAGTTAGGGTTAGATTAAGAACAAGATGTAGGGTGTTTTGCGATCCGTTAGGTTTGGAACAAAAGAGGTTGGATACAGAAGCAATGTATTGGCCGTAAAAAAAAACGCGGAGGACTGGAAGAAGCGGAGGTTTGGAGCGACACTAATATTGGATACAGCTGTTAGATACAACCGGAACCATCTTGTGGCATCATATTTGTTTTTTACTTTGTATATTGATCAAAAATCAGTTTCTTTTCACGGGAAAGGCAACTTTACCTTTTTCCCCATGTTTGTTCTGCTCACGTTAATATTGTATATCGTAAATGTTGATTCACGATATCATGCTCCCAAGCATAGTACAAAATTGTCATAAAAACATTTGTTTAAAACTGTAAAGAGTATGTTCACAAAATGTACAGGACTGAATGGAAAAGAACGTTCCCGTTTAAATCCAAAGGATTTGTTATGTGTTAAATGCAACAGTGATAAAAATAATAGTAGCAATGATAATATAGAATGTGATCTTAAGGAAACTACTTTTGAGTTTGGAAAGGATGTTGACTTCGGGAAATATGATAATATGCTTTTTAACCCTCTTCGTTATCAAATTACCACTAAAGAAATAGATAATAATACTTATCAAAAGAAACATCCTTAGTGTCCATACTTGACTCCTGACCAATTTCATAACCGGTGCCCACTAAAACGATAACACATTTCCGATATTAAATGCAAATATTAGGAGTTTATCCAAAATTTTTGAAAAATTTAAAGAGTGTATTAAAACATTGAACCATGATTTGATAGAAACGTTATCTTAAACAAAACCCACACGAATATTTTGGATTACCGGGTTATAATATGTATGCATATATCTCATAAACTTAAAGCGGCACTGGCACATTTTCACAAAATAAGAAATTTCTTCAATTTGATCTCAAATGATAGTCTAGGTCATTGGAAGAATAGAGATACATTTTACACATAAAAATAACACACTCAAAACAGATAGGGACGTTAATAAAAGGTTAAAGAGGTTTAAGTTTTCCATAACTTTAATAAAAAATGTTTATATTACATGAATATCATAGACTCGTACTCATTGATATTAAAACCACAAAGGTCACAGACTGGTGAAACAGGGTGCATGCCGTGGGAAAATGCATAGGGCTTGCGTTTTCTTGTGTTAAACGCCATTTCCGTCGTCTGCTGAATTAATGTCGCCGGCGACATTAATTATAAAATCGTTCTGTTTACCCATAAGGACGCTGATTTGGTGTTAGTCATTTTAGGTGAGGGCTAATATATATAAAACCTTTACAACGATGCAAAAATATCGATTTTGAAAAATCTTGAGGGCGCACTATATTTCAAATGTGCCAGTGTCTCTTAAATACAATACTGATTTATGTAAAGCTACACCTAATTTCGAATCATGTTTTGTAGAAATAGAAAACTGTAACCAAAAGAACAGCAGTGTAGCTGGTACAATATATAGAGATGAAGGTTACGATACTGTTAAGGTTGGAACCAAACTCGAGGTTGGATAGCATCAAATGCTATTTGAGTACAAAAACAACGTTGGTGTATGGACATGAAACTTGGAGGGTGGGGTTGATTGTTGATGCCAAAAATCTTAAAGGTCACGACAAGGTCATCAGGAGTCATTCAAGGTCAAAGGAGTTCCAATGGGGGTAAACTTTGATGTATTCAGACGAAACTTGGTGGGCGAGGTCGATTTTTTATACCGAAAGTCACGACAAGGTCATTAGGGGTCATTCAAGGTCAAAGCAACCGCGAAACCCGAGAACCGTTGGAAAATACTACATGTAAAAGTGTAGGACAAATACTTTATTATTATTTTATCATTTCCTGTACTTTGATCAGCCATATTGCATTTGGCAGTTACAATATCTTAGTGTTTTTTGCATAATAAAAAAATCAAATGGCAGCAGGTTAACCCCTTAAGCGGTGATTTTGGCGCTTTATAGTTTGAGTGGTTTGAATATTCGAAGTTTTGCATTGCCATTGCATTGCGGAAATGACAGTAGTATTGTAACCTCTCCTAACAAGAACCTGTGGTATAATTAACATCTCAAGATGAATACTTTGACATTTTAAGTCCTACATATCAGACTAGATTCTTGCCTTCAGAAAATTAGAATTTTATTCAGTGTCTATACCAACTGATTTTACTGAGGACATGTATGTATGTCTCGTGTGGGTGTTGAATATCAGTAGTGAATATGTAAAGAGGCCACGCAGAAGTTAACCGAATACTTGCGAGCTGACCTTTTGTGTGCTTTTTGCGATTCGTTCACTTCTGAAATGGCTTCTAAATATCTAGCAGTTTTAAAATGTTTTGCACCATTATCATACTAATCTAAAAAAATAAAAACTGTTTCACCACAAAAAAAGCCTTTGAAGGTAATATACAGGGTGAGTCAAAAAGATTAACACTCGATTTGTTTACTTTTTTTTCTACAGCAGTGAAAGATCTACCAAGATATTGACTATCACATATCGTATTAAATAAGATTATTTCAACTACTAGAGACATTTTGAATTTTGATTTTTGAACTTTGCATTGAGAAGTTATACTAACTTAAAGATAGGTACCCGTTTTTCACTCTTTCCACGGAATCACTGTTGTGGAATATGGCCAAATAGACTTTGGATGAGTCTACACAAGTATATCAATACATTGGTTGCTTGCTTTGATACCTTTATGTAAACCTTCAAATATCAAGAAAATTGTCAAACTATTTTATTATTCTGAAATCTTCATTGATGAAGATACTGCTTGGATCAAAACGTCAGGCCCACACACTAGTATACAATTTATAGGAAATATATGTTAATTCCTTACTTTTTGGGCTTTTCATTTCAGTGTAAAGAGGTGTTAACTAGCATTGAAACGCATTCTTAAAATTTTAAAATGGTACACGCGCTGACTCGCATGAATGCGGAAGCAAGTGATGATTCTTTTAAATTTTAAAAATGCATAGCCAGTAAAGCTTTAGTGTATCCAGAGGTTTCGTTGAAGTGTACCAATAAACACTTAAGTAGTCAAAGTCTTGGACACACTCGTTGGTGGTGAAGAGCAGCACCCTTTATCAATCAATCAATCAATCAATCAAATTTATTTTGACAGTTTCGACCCTAGCGTAAAAATAAAACGCATTTCTCATAGGAATATTTAAACGAAATCCGTCACATTTCAAGATTACTCTCCGACATTAACATCAGTGAAAGAAATATGAAGAAATAGTACTCGACCTTGAAATTAGGTCTAAAACATTGATTTTCATGCAGGCCGATATTTACCAAAATTTTGTCTGTAATTTTTCTCCAACATAATGCACTAAGATTTTGAATCTATGGTTGTTTTAAGTTAGGAATATACAAAATTAATTATACTTATGTTTGGGTCTTGTTGCTGTATCTCTTGAAATTAAAATTAAGTTGGGCATAGAACGTCCAGGTCAATTAAAGTATGCATAGATAAGCACCTTTAATTTAGAATAGAACCACTAAAAAGGGTCTGTCGTTTGCCTTTGAAATACTTCAAGCATGTAGCGAAGAGATAATTAAAAATAACAGGTTTAAAGGACAACGACTTGTTTGTCGCACACAAAAAATGCCTACAAACTAACTTTGAGACATACCTGGGCATGAAGAATAACTGTCCGTCTTATCATGAGTCAGTATGATATAAAACCAATATATTACATAATACTGCATGGGTATCCGCGAACTTGACAACCACGTTTTTGATTCAAGAGCTGGATTTAGGAGCACGATATCTTCACGGAAAGATCTTTATCTCTTTCTGGCAATGTCTATCTCTTTCTCTTTGGGGTTTCAGCATGCTTTAGATTTCGCGATAGATGAGCTTTCTTTCACAGTAACTGCAGCGAAGGTTTGGCAGATAGTGCGTGAATCCCATGGGAAGTATAGGGAGTGATTCCAAAGTTACATTTATACCTTTCGCAGTTTGAGAAACGCCAGTATTTTAAAAGTGCCATTTTGATTCTTGTTATGTATGTAGAACCCCGAAGCGCTATGTATAATTGAAAGATATTCTGGTAGCTTGAACGAACCCTTTCTTGTTAATTTGTTTTCCCGAAATTTTGAAGGTTCTGCTAAAGTGCCATACAAAAACAGCTTTGAACTTTTACCTAATAAAGTCAGTTGTTATAATTATAATTTCTGTCATTAGAACCTTGTCCTTGGCCAAACATATTTGCATTACCTTTCTTACCAATTCCTTCCTTACGAAGAGGAAATAATTAATTCCTAATTCCTTCCATTTATAATTTTGTCCGCATTTACACGGGCTTCGCATTTCTTCTTCTAACGACCAAATCGGCAAGCAAGATTATGCATGTATACATGGCTTAAACAAATTTTACTGATGGAATGAAAGTTTGTGAAGTAAGTGGGGGGGGGGAGGGTTTTTAATCACGAACTGCACATTTAATGTGCAGTTGTTAGAGCAACATTTTGTTAGTTTTTCAATGCTTGAGGTATGTTGAGTCGGGAATTAAAAAGATCAAACAAACAAACAAACAAGCAAGGCAGTGGCCGGTAACTACCTACTAAAATCTCAATCCTGGCACGTGATCATGTTATATTTTGAAACATCGTTTGCAGGGACACTAGTTCAGCTGGTAAGGAACAGGTTACAATAAAGTGACAAAAGTTCAACCCTGACCGTGTTTTGTTTTTGACAAAGCAGTCATATAAGCCAAATCGGAATTGTAACTTCCGGTAATATTTTTAGGACTCCTGACCTTTCACCCCGTCAATATTTTAGGAAAATTTCCGTTTGGTAATTTCGAAAAATATTTCTAAGAAATGTTTTGATACTTAAAAATACAAAACATGTTTTACTGTACTCAAATATTTTATGGCATATTTTTTATTGGTTATATATTGCTGGAATCGTTCTAAAACATAATTATTAAAGCCACAATCTTGATTTGTCAAAGGTCAGGAGTCCTAAAAAGTCGCAGAACATTCCCACAATGCATCACAAATCTGTAATGCCGATTTCGCTTATTTGTATGGCCACAGAATTAACCGGTGTCATTAATTACAGCGGCCTATGTGATGGAGTGTCATTCTCTCGTGAAGGACTCTGAGTTTGATTAAACCGGACGCACGTTGGTGGGTATTATGGCATGAGAGCATCTCCCAACGGCGTTGTCTTTTCAAGATTGTTTGAAGTACATGTAGATCTTGTGCAGAATACAAACACGAAGAAGTGTTATCAGAAGTGTAGTGCTTGGTAAATAAATAATGACTTACCGATACTTGAAATAAGAAAAAGTGCTTCAATTTTAGTTCTCTTTGTATCCACCGTGAACTGACAACGGGCTTTTTTGACATTCTTGCAGAAGAGCACATATAAATGCGCGCTCTCGCATAGTATCAACCGAATTACATTAATATATTCTCTTCCCATTAGTGTTAAACCGTACTAAGCTATATTAAGAAAAAGTATCCAGCGTCTGATCATGATCTAATCTGAATCATGTGCTTTATTTTGTTAACGGAATAATTGAGCTCATCATACAGAATAGGTGCGAAGGGTATAATGTCATTATGCCAAATTAACTACTCACAGCTTTATATTCTCTGTGCTTATTAAATTCGTTCTTTGATCATGTCACTCATTTTGCAAAGAAAACCCATCAAATCAGTATATCGATGGATGCTCGTTTGTGTATTTCAATTTCTATATTTAACAATACCAATTATAGGACAGGGGCAAAGGTAAGCGACGACGTCGTCATTTGTTAATTACCTTTACATAAAAAAAGATTCCTTGTCAAATTTACAATTAATTACATCTTGGTTTAAGACCCACTGGAGGAAAAATTAATTGGTATACAACCAGCGCAATCATCTTTCACCCGTCTTAAGATGAGCCGTTAGTTCTCTGGGAAGAATGACTAATTAAAAAAAAAATACTTTAAGTTGCAAAACAGCTTGTGGCTTTGATACTCATGAAGTCTTCGGACCAGAATTTGGCAGGCTTAAACGTTTTTGTGACCGTCTCTCTTTCATCTGAGCATAAAATGTGATGGAACTGATTTAATCTGTAGGGAAGCCTTTGTTCTTCTGCAAAGCCAGATGGTGTAGCTTGCTCGCAGGGCGGTCTTGGTGTTGTGTCCATGATTAGATTCCGTTTCCTGTTGGGTATACCTAGGGAAACCAGGCAATTGCAGAAAGTTGTGTTGTAGATACCTCTCCTTTCAACTTCCATAGGAAAGTAGAACACAGTTCAACCTCTGCATGTTCTCACATTCGGCTACCAGGTCTTGGTATTTACACTTTTTCCTGGCATTATATGCATTAGCTAGATTTTCCTCTGATGGGCTCGTCAGCGGGATTAGAATAACGTTCATGGTAGATCTTGAGTAGATGGTGATATCAGGCCGCTTGGCAGTATCTACTCTTTCTGTAGGAAACACTATTTGAGTGTGCTCCTCATCCATATCTTTGACTTCATGCTTTGGAAGTGGTAGAGCTGGATTCCTGTATATTTTGCCGTCTGCTGTATGGAATGCGGTGGTGGAAATAAAGCTTGAGAGTTGTGGTGTTGGTATCTTCCTCTTGTTGGCTTCTTCGATATGGTGCCAATCCTGATGCGATTGCTCTCAAGGGTTGGTCATGTCGCCAATTGTATCTTCCATTCTTTAGCGAGTGGAGGATGTGGAGCAGAGTACAATTTTGGTGGTTGCACAGTTGACAAAGTTCTAAGTTGGTCTTGCCCCATAATCTTAGGTTTGAAGGTGATAGAAGTTGATCATGGATGGCATTGATCTGGAATGACAAAAGTTCAGTGGTTCACACATAGATGAGCTTCTTCCATGACGTGTCAGCTTGCATGGTAGACTTCCATCTGAGCCATTGCCCTTGTTTTGCACAACCATAAAGGTAGACTAGCATATCTTCTTCATCCACTTCTTGACAAGATTGATGAGGCATTTCCTGTGCTCTTTATGGCTCATGTCTTAAGTTTCAGGTTTTTTTTTAATCCAAGGCCGGCTTTGTCAGTTTGACCGCGAATCATTTCATACAGAATGGCATGGCGTTCTTTTTGTTCTAACATTTTCACGCCAGTCCACCATGACCTGTCGTTTTTCTTCTCCAACACTCTCTATGTAGAGTTTGGGTCTTGTTAACTCTGGAGTACTTGTTTAGATTATACTTGGTTACCTGCATACATTTTGTTGAAGTTGTGTGTCTTTTCAGCTGCTGACCAAGCTTCTTCTTGATCTATAGAGTACAGTGGTTGTTGTGCATCTACTTATTCCTGTCCATCTCTTCAGGTATTTTATGCAGGTGGCCTCCAGTTCTTGTATGTATCTTATTAGGAAGTCATAGATGGTAAATACCAAAGTCATCTATGGCATTATCACATGATTATATACCCACATTTCCATGATGCCATTCAGGTTTCTGGACTCAGACGTTCTTAGCAAATTGACAAATTTCCCGTTGACCACCTGTCTAATGGCATCATCTTTCTTACATAGAACAACTTTCCAAGAAATTTAATTAGTTGGCTATAAATATAAGTGATCCGCTGTCTCGCTTGGAGTCATAAGATATACTGAGTCTTGTCACCTCGACGCATTTGCTCTGTATTGGGAGTCACTTTCTTCATTGCATGAGATTTGCTTTTTGCTGGTTTTGCTTTCATAGTTCTTGACCACTTGAGGAACTTGTCAGTAATGTTGACCAGTTGCTGAGAATCCTCGGGGATTTTTTGCTATGAGCGTGATATCGTCAGCGCATCATTTGGCTGGTGTTGTGATGTCGGTGCCACTCATGCAGTGTCCAAGGTCATTGGATTGGTCTAGTAGGTCTAAACACAGGTTAAAACACAGGCTAGAAACAGGATGAACGACAGTGAACATCCTTGGAATGCACCAACACAGGACTAAATCCAGTCTGTTGTCCACTCTTCTGGAACATGGTACCATTCAAAGGCAATCTGTATGAGATTGTATGACACAGTTCCATATGCATTCTGCAAGTCTAGCCATGTAGTCACAATTGGCTTGTCATTATTCTGTGCATCCTGCATTATTTCTGTAAGAGCTTGTGTGTGTTCAAGACATTCTGATATCTTCTCCATGACGGCCATTAATTCTTCAGGGTGATTGGTCTGAAGCAGAATGTCTGAAGCACTTGTATTCTCTTCTTTGAAAACCAGGTTAGTTTCTTCGACCTTCCAATCTTTGGGGATCGAGGCACTTCTTCAAATAACATGGAGTGATCCAGTTGTTTTCGGACACTTTTTTCCATACCACGTAAGGAATACAGTTGGGTCCAGGGGCACTTGCATTTCTTCGCTTATGTAGTTAGGCAGACATTCAGTTCTGACAGGTTTGGTGGTTTGGTGTTAAACTTTGTGGTTGGTTTGGGTGGTCTTTCCATGCCCTTCAGTGGAAGGCATTTGTAATCTATGTTCTTGTTTTGTTATAGAATGAAGCTCTTTGTTGTTTCTCATCTAACATGCCTTTGGCGTACTGGTATGGGTTCTGTCGATCGAAATTGCTGATGAGCTTTACTTGCAGCCTCTTTCTCTTTGAACTTCAGTTCCAGCTTTCTGACTTCATTGTGGAGCCTGAACCGTTTCAGATTAGCCCTTTCTGAGATTTGTATATTGTGTTTTATTACCATCTTTGAGGCTTTCTTATAGTGTTGTTTGACATCCTTCTTTAGCCGTCTAAGCTTTCTCTGTTGTCTTGTAGAGTACTTTGTATCTTTCTTTCTAGATGAGCCGGTTTGGTGTCAAATCTATCCACAAGTTTCTTGTATACATAGGTCTCAAGGTTTGGTAGTTGCTCCTTTTAAAGAGACACTGGCACATATAGTGCGCCCTCTAGAATTTTCAAAATTCATATTTTTGCATGGTTGTAAAGCTCTTATAAACATTAGCCCTCACCTGAAATTATTAAGCCCAAATTAGCGCGCTTATGGGTAACCAGAACGATTTTATAATAAATGTCGCCAGCGACATTAATTCAGCAGACGACACGGAAATGGCATGTAACACAAGAAAACACACGCTAGAGTTGATTCTCACTAAATGCAACTTGTTTCACCGGTCTGTGACCTTTGAGGCTTAATATTAATGAGTACGAGTCTATGATATTCATGTAATAGACACATTTGTGATTAAAGTTATGGCAAACTTAAAAGTTCGCCACAAATTCCTGATTACTTTGCCTCTTATTAATGTTCCTATCTGTTTTGGGGTATGTTATTTTTCTAAGTAAAATATATATCTTTTCTTGCAATGGCCTAGACTATCATTTGCGAGCAAATTGAAGAAATTTCATATATTCTGAAAATGTTCCAGTGCCGGTTTAATGCAAAAACATTTTTTCGCATATATGTTTGTGTATCTTAACCTTATAGTTTGATGCTTGATTATGTCATGCTTTGTACAGCTCTTAGAGCCATTGTTTTATGCCCTCTATAAATTGTCATTGTTATTATAAATGCTTGTGTAAATACACAACAACACTGATGATCATATTCACATTCTTCCAAACTGTACTCTTCCGTGCTGGAATGACACCACTAAAAACGCCCATGGACAAAATGATTTTTTATCAAACGTCATTTTCTCGGTTATAACTGAGTTTCACAAAAATGGCACAGACAAAATGTTTACCACTCAAATTATCAATTTCAAATATCATTTAAAGACACGACTTATCAACATTTATCAACACTGTTTTGGCTCTGACGTCGTCTGCTACACCTAATTTATTTAGTGGTGTGGTTCCTAATAAACGTAAGAAGAATTAGGAAATAACACTATTAAACTGAGTGTTTGTGATTTAACACATAAGGTTACAGTTTGAAAAAAAAATCCTTCCCATTATCATACACTTAATAAACGTTTATCCCCGTTTGTGATAAATATGATAAATCATAGTTTTTTTCTTTATCAAACAAGTGCTTGGATGTATACTATTCTACAGGTAACACCAAGCTTTATTGTAACCAAACTATATATAACATTCCGACTGAGTATCCCCTCACTACTAATCAGGGTAGAGAAAAATGCTTGCTTTTAGGTTGTGAAATATTTATTCCTGTAATGCTAAAACACCATTATTGTAGAATTTAAAAGAAGCATTTATACGCCTTTAAGCAGAAAACGGACGAACACGAATGAACATCGTGTCAATGACACACTAAAAGTAGCGAAATGGAAGATGAAATTAAAGGTTCAACGAGAGATTTTGAGGCAACAAAATATTGCGTCATAATAGTAATTTCACATAGATTAGACACTCAATAGATTTCTTACCTTGTATTTTGCTACAGAAGTGTCTTAAAATAGAGAAAAAGGTGATTTTGATTTGCTCATATTTCAATGTAAAACATAGGCTGAATTTAGTATTTGCTCCTATACGAAATTATAATAATTTCACAATTTTTGTATCAAAGAAACATTTCTCAGCTTAATCCTTTTAGGTAGGGATATTTTTGATGGAAAGCTTTACATCAGGACAAAAATCAGTAATTTCAATTTTTTAGGGACACCTGATATGTGAAATCTCTCGTTGCACCTTGAATAGAGCATGGTAATACTTACACGCTTCTTCCGTTTAATCAAATATTCCATTAAAACTTAATTAAATATCCCATTAGAAACACGCTACACGAAAGAGGTTATTTTAGTAATCATACATCATCAAATGGCTGAATGCCTGTCCTCATGATCATTGCCGTTGATTAATGTGAGCAGCTCTTTAAAAACATAGGCCTACCAGTTAGGAATGACACCGGTGAAAAGAAACTGAGAGTGTCCTAGCTACCATATCAACATGTTCTGAATAAACCGGGACCTTGACGATGCCATTTGGGTAAAGAATAATGTAAATATCATCCTGTGATCCTTCTTGTCCACCACCGCTGTCTTTTTTCGCCTTTGATAATTCCTACGCCTTTTCTTCTCTATTGCCCTCTGCAGAACTCGCTGAAGAACAAATGTATTTTCTTTCCTCCAGCTCTTTCACTCCATTCCAGTTCTTCTTTAGCTTCTGTTTTTCCACAATATCATGTCATGTCATTATCTTGTATGAAATGTTAGATTATTTTGATGTACACCAAACATCAATGTTGTCCTCATCCAATCTTTTTTTTATTAATATACCGGTAGTGTACGTGTGACTGAGTGCCCGAACGCCCATCTAGCTATTGTGTTCTCTACTGGATGTTGTACGCATCATTTGTTTCAGCACAAAGTCAAAGAAGAAACTAAAGAACAGATATTCACCAGCTTCTACAGCATGGCACAGAAAGGTAGATGGGAAACTGCAATGCAGCAAGATACCACATGGAACAAAATTTTGTATTCCTGGTTGCCAAAACTGTTTAAATGTTATCTCAAATAATCATCTCCTGCAAACCAGAAGAACAGGAGCAAGCAATCAATGGAATTATGCCTACTCCGTAGATACACCAATTGTATCATGATCCGTATCTTCAACTGGAGAAAGGTGTCAAGCTGTGAGGGATATGTGACAAGATCCGCCACTCTGAGAGATTGTCTGGGATGAAGATAAGAGTATTGCAATGTTCACACCATTATGGTAACAGTAAAACGCCCAGATATCACCATATTTCTCCTCAATATCAAAATATTTCTTCTTAAACGACGCGTAATGATCGGACTGCACGTCCGATTCCACAAAAGGGGCAATAAGGTCACTTGTTCCTGATTTTTTTGTATGAAAAATAATCTGAACTTTAGAAAAACTTTGACAAGAAAGTTCAGTTGTTGGTGATGATATGTTAAAAGAGTCCATCAAAGGACTGGGGGGGGGGGTTACGTCCAATTTTATTTAAAAAAACAGTCCTGTTGAAAAGTTAAACTCTGCATAAGTCGAGATCAGAAAGAAATGAAGTACACAGATCTCATCATCCAAGTATGCTAAGAAGCCGGATGGGAGATTTTTCCAGCAAGATCTATCCGACAAAGACGTCATTAAAGGGACCGAGGACATTCCAGCAGCGCCTCCATTTTTTTTTCGAACCCAGCCTTCTTTGCATATTTGGAATGCTTACCAATGTATTAGATCACACGCCGTCTTTAAGTAATAAAATGATGATTTAGTATTTTCTGTCGTGCACGACAGAAAATCAAGGCATGGTTTTCTATAGGCACGATTAAGATAGCAGGCACGTTCAAAACACGGTTTGGGGTTTTCTTTGTACTTTGTTTCCTATAAACCTCTGAAACGTTCTCGGTAGGTGGTCTACATACAAATATTGGATATAGAGTGGAAAATTGGTATTTCGCAATATTGTTGACTCAAAAACATTGTAGTACTAAAACGCTCTGAGTATATAAAACTAGTCATTTCCCATTAAGTACAACAAAAAACCGCGTGGAAATAGGATATTCCAAACTTTTTTGGTGAAAAAACTAATTTTCCCCTATTCTACAATGTGTACTATGGAAATTGACAGTTTTGTTGACATGTAAACTTTATAACGTCATTCTGACGTAATTCTAGGCATGTTGGTACTCATTTTGGTAGCAATGGAAAGAAGATGACCATAGCTATCCATTAGTATCAAAATCAAGTGTCTGCGGTATTCCTATGTCAACTTGTACTAGGCATGTTGGCATGTTTCTCGATTGTTAACTCCCTACTACTACTACTACTACTACTACTACTACTACTACTACTACTACTACTACTACTACTACTACTACTACTACTATCACTGAAAACATTAATTTGTCACGAAAAGGGTCTTATTTGACAAATTAAAAATTTGTCATGCAATTGAATTTTTTTATCATTCAAGAAGAAAAGCTAAACATGTTTTCATAATGTTCAACTAACAATTATCAGCTTTTCAAATTAATTTTGATCATCACCGATATTTTCATAACTTTTTTTTCACCTTTAAAAATTGCATGACAAATTATGAATGACGAAATTGTCGTTAATTTGTCATTGTTAGTGCATTACAAATTAAAGTTGCGTGTATGACAAATTAAATGACGAATTATGATTTTACAGTTTGTTATTAAATTAGTCATGTCCACCAAAATGACAAATTATGAATGCATTATTTGTCATTTAGTTTGTCATATAATTTGTCAGGTATTAAAAATGACAAATTAACGACGATTTTGTTATTCATTAATTCGTCATGCAATTCTAAAAGTTAAATTTTATAAGTAATGAAAATATCTGTGATGATAAATATTAATTTGAAAAGCTGATAATTTTTAATTGAACATTATGAAAACATTTCGTCGCCCACATCACATACTGTCTTATCTGACGAAATGCCGTTTTCGAGAAAATCGCCATTGAAATTCTACTGGGAGATTTCATGTTTGTACTATGCAATTAAACATTACAATTTACTTTTTAATTGTGCATTATGAAGAAAACATTCTGAAGTTTAAGTTTTAACCTTGCTGAGTTTTGAAAGTGCAATTGTATTTCTGATATAAAGCTACAGAGTCAAAAGTCTGTATGTGAAACACATAAAAGTCGTATTTTCACATACGACGCTAATTCCACTGTTATATTTCAATGCGTTCTCACGCACGAGGCAGATACGACGCACATAGATCTGTATGTGAAAAAGCGTAAACAGCTTGTTTTACGAACAGCGTTAATTATACGACTAATGAAATTACGTGTAAATGAAACATACGACAGTATGTGAAATCGCGATATACAGTCTTGAGCTTATTGATCAAAATTCTTAATTAATATCTCACTAATTAGGTCACTTTGAAGATTGTAACTTTGTGCATGTATAGACCATAACATTATAAGTACATATGGAAAATATATCAAAAAAGTAAAAAATGTCAGATAAGACAGTATGTGATGTGGGCGACGATTTGTAGCTTTATTTTCATGGATGATCAAAAAATTCAATTGCATGACAAATTTTTAATTTGACAAATAAGACCCTTTTTGTGACAAATTAACGTTTTCAGTGCACTACTAATTTACTACTCCGTCTACTTTACAGAGTACTTCTACTACTTTAATTATCGATCTTTGTATTGCCGCTGTTGATGCCGCTAATGGTGATAAGAAGTAGAGATGCAGACTAATATTGATATATTGAACCAAGGGAGCGATGATCGCTGGCTATGACTATTACACATGAAATCTTTAATGGTGGTGTCGTAAGAGGTCATTAGCTCTGGATCATGACTAGACTTATTTTCCCCTCCTGTGTAATGGTTGATAGAAACGTGAGACACGTAGCTATTATCACAGTGTACTTTTAGAAAATCTCCCGGTGGACGAAATAATCACTTGGTTACTGATGGGGAAACAATCGCCGAAACGTGTCGTCTTTTAGGTAGCTAATAATTCACGCTCTTGAAAAATAAAGCTAACTTTAGATTTCTAAGGTAGATGACCTTTTCCTTTAAGAAAAGAGCTCGCTTCAAGTTTCAAAACAAACTGTACAGTTCATTTTCCTTCATGTTTTCGCAATTAGAAAGAGATCTTGAATTATTGAAACTTTTGCACCGGATTTCGCCACATATGCCGTTTATACGTCAATTTGGTGCACCTCTACTGTTGTAGAGAAGCTTGAATTTCTACAAATCGAACTCGCCCGGTGTGGCAGGAGATATGGTCCTCCGGACTCATAGTCCACCTACAACGGTGAAGAATAGACCTTATGAAATACGACGTCACATTTGGCGATTATCATAAAATCTCCCCTGCCCTACGATGGAAATACAAAGAGTATAATAGATCACCTGCGCAGCTTGAGTATACCTGGAATTCAATAACAGGTGGATGTATTGTAGTCATGTGGCTCTCTTGTCCTACAGCATTTCTGCCTATTGCATAGGGTCTATAGGGCACTCGATTCAATTGACTCTTCATGCAACATTAGTTTCACGCTTTATTCCGTTGTCGTCCATGGAGCCCGGACTGTGGCTCCGCGGGGATTCATATCTCGGTTGCACCGGTGTGAAAGCAACTACAGTTCGGCGGGAGCCATAGTCCGGGCTCCATAGACGATAACAAAACAAAGGGTGAAACTAATGTTGTGTGAAGAGTCAGCTAAATTGATTGCCCCTATTCCTTGCCGTTGTAGCCATACTGTGAATACGCCGGACTATAATTACTTCTACACCGGTACTAAATCAGCTTTATATACTTTCCATACTGGAGGAACTACCGGACTGTTCTCGACTTGTTTATGAATCTTCGTGATGGATTTTGTGGTGGACTTCTATTCTAGTCTATCATGTATGTAGGAGCTTTAACCGTGCATCATACTTGTATGCATCTTGAACAGCTTTGAAAATGAGCATAATAGGATGAAGTCACCACCTTACTTGCAGGTGTTCAATTTTGTGTTGTTATATTAATATGATGCAAGCTTCAGTGATAAACTGTAGTCTTTAGAGTAAAGTATATACACTGACACTTCACATCAAGAGAGACAAAGAAAATGAAGGGAGAAAAAGGGAGACATGAAAATGTATGTTTGCATTTGCAAACTACTCATCAGTTTTTTTCCTTAAGGGGCGTGTTACGTCTTTCAGATCGGCACCCCTTGCTATCGCCTCAATATTTGTTGTTGTAAAGAGCGCGATCACGCTAGATTTTTGTGTCGTCTGCAAGGCATTACTTTGTCGTATGTCTGTATTTATGTGTTTGTGTGTGTCTGTTGTCTGTGGTCAAAATGTTAGCCCTTAATATATTGCATGCCGTATGAGTTCCGTAAGGGCAACGATGATGTAACTTAGTGGGGTCAGGGTGGGGTGACATGTTGGTGACCTCGTGTGACTTGGTGACCTCATGTGACCTTTGGCCCCATTCACAAACCGCGACGGCAGACGACACTTGCGGTCCGAGGACCGCGATGCATTTTTTAATAAAGCGCGCGTAGAGTGAGTTGATGCTAGGCGACCGAGGGAGCAAGACGTGGCTCAAGAGTACCCGGTGCATTGGTGCTATACAATACATGATATAGTGAAGTGTGTCCCCACAGTCTCATGTCCTAAAGGCACACGTGGTAAAGCAACACTCGAAAAAAGTCAGCATCATTAGTCACCGATTTGGCCGATCTAAGGTTTCCTTGCAGAAGTGGAGCTACCTAGAAGCAGATCAGGACACTACCTGTGGTTGTGGAACAGCACCACAGGCAATGGTCCCATCTCTTGGCCTGCCCACTGCTGGAGCAACAATGCACAGACAAGGACCTTGCGGAATTCAGTGAAACAGCCAGACGTTGTAACCATCTCTGGCTGGATCATATTTGGGAACCACTGTGTTTGGACACAATAAGAAGAAGTATCATTAGTGGCATCATAGTATAGTCCATTCAAACCAAATACTCAAATCTAAAGCAAAATTGGTGCACAGCTATACTTGCTCATAACTGTTGCTATGGACATTTTAGATTGGACCTATTGTGGGGATACAAACGATGCTATCGATGTGATTAAATTTTTCCTGTTAGATGTAATCATCACTGTCGTCGTCGCCGACGTTATCTTCGCAGAGTGTTGACAACCCCACATTTTGCTCTACCAATTTCAACTTTGGCCTGATCTAAACGCTATATGCATTGTGCATGATTGAGCCTAGATAACAGCCAGGCTTCATTAAATGAACCTATCTTTGTTAGCTTAAATTCCAACATGTGTTTGTACTCTCTCACTTGTGACATGATTTGCTGAGCATGTTGAGGAAGAATATTCACGAATGTTTTGTAGTGACATCAGTCATTATGTGTTTTAGAAGCTTTTTGAAAATCATGTATTACTTCACACAATACATACATACATACATACATACATACATACAAAGACTTATATTGCGCCAAATCAATGAATATCAAGGCGCATTACAAACAAGAAAATAACCATAACAAATTTAAAAAGTACAAATTAAACACAAGGAAATAACTATGTTTTGATGATGTTTGAAGCTACTATTTAAGTTAATTGAGTGGGGGAGCCATGCGAATTTTGGATGGAAGGTATCCATGACGTGAGTCCCTAACATGAAAAGAGTGATCACCAGCATGGCGGGTAGTGGGGGTATGACCAGTCTAGAATATCCAGAGAGGAACGTAGAGAGTAGCGACTTGTAATAGATGAGGGAGCTATGTCATCTTGGAGGAGATTAGGGGCACAGGCATGTAGCCAATTGGAAAAATTATGGTGAGCAACTTAAAGTTAATACGTTCTTTTACTGGAAGCCAGTGAAGATCGGTTAAAATATGGAGAAATGTGATCACGGCGATTCAAGCCAACAAATGATAGGACAGGCCGGTTGGAATGCGTTCGAAGCCTTGCCCAAAGTTAGCGTATGTTGTACCAACAAGAAGTGAATTCCATACAGTCGGACAGAACTAAGAGAGCGCACAATATGATGGCATGAGTCAATATACCAGGTACTTTCGTACAAGATATTCCTGATTGAAAATTAAGTGTACGACATAAATGCGATAATGAGTTTTATGGATAAGGTTGAGTTCAAGAAAAACTCACAGGTGCGAAACCGAGGGGTTGATTTTACAGTTAGGTTCCACTTGGAGTATGCAACAGAGTTTTGTTTTATGGGGGGGTTGTGGGAGGGGGGGGGGAAATCCAAAAACAATGATTTTTTCATTTGGCCATGTTGAGTTTTAATTTATTTAATTTCATTCCAGTCAATTATTTCTCAATACACAGTTGAAGGCGACTTAAGGCAGCACTCACTCTGTCACCAGCTTTCTTTGGATCCATACGAACAGTAAAATTTGTGCGTCATCTGCATATCATGAAAAAGTAACTTGTGTGTTGGATAATGTGTCAAGAGGATGAATTTTTGTAGGTGATAAATTGAAGAGGACCCAGATGGACCCTTAAAGGGTCCCACACAAAGATGAATTTCATCTGACAGGGCACCATCATGCAGACACGGCTGCTGCGGTTCTGAATATATGATTTATCCAGGCATAGGGCGGACCAGAAATACCAAAAGTAATGTTGAGACAACGAATGAGAGTTTCATGGTTGATGGTATCAAAGGCGGCAGTAAGATCTAACATAGCCATAAGAACAACCCTGCCTTGATCAATTTCACGGAGATATCACCTTGACCTTTAACAGGGCCGTCTCTGTGCTGTGCCCCTCCCGGTAAGCACTTTGAAACTGCTCGAATAGGTCATGCTCCACAAGATGATCTTTTAAGCTGTTTGAAACAATACTTTCAATGACCTTGGCAAGAAATTGGATATTTGAAATGGGCCTGTAGTTTTTCAAAATGTTTACATCACAACCAGACTTTTTCAACACCGGCAATATAACAGCGTGCTTGAAGGCATCAGGGAAGATACCATCATGCAACGAGGCATTAACAACATTAGTAATGAAAGATGAGAAAACATGCATGTTTTGTTTCAAAATCCAGGTAGGTAGCGGATCGAGCATACAAGACTTGTTGGAAAGTTTACTGATCACCCGTTCAACTTCCTCAACTGATGCGGGATGAAAACAATTTAACATGCGTGTTGTCCGCTGATCTTCACTATAAACAGCATCATGGTTGGAAACAGTCATATCAAGCTCAGATGTTATTTTAGCAATCTTTGTCTCAAAAAAGGTGGCAAATTTGTTACTCAACTTAATAGCACAATCATGAACAGGCAAGGACTTATTAGACCTAATCAGCAAACCATTTACTATTGCTATTGCTATTTACTATTGCTATTGCATATTGGGAAATCATGTAGGTATTGTACTCTGTAGACCTGTTTCGAGATATTGATCTGACAGGTGCCAGGCATAGACTAACACATACATTAGCAATTGTGTGAAGTAATACCTGTATTTTGGTCTTTTTGCAGCATATTTTCACTATCCCCAAACAGGTGACGCATGCACATATTATAGAATATAATAGAATCTATCACATGTGCATTACATCACTGCAAATGTTAAAATATCTAGGATATATATCCCAAGGCTGATTAAAATAATGCTAATAAGAAAGCTTATGATGTGATAAATTTCAACCAATGAAATCCAAGAACTTTCCTTAGTTAATAATAATTAACTTTGACGAACAGACTAGTATACTACTGAGTGGAGTTTGCGCGGGAAGTCACGTTTTGCATCATCCATTGCAAATAGAGCGATAAGCTTAATTATTGACTTAACCTTCAAATGGGGTACAGATAATTGAGCGTATACCTGCCGACGACATTCTCTGTGATTGGTCAATCTTTCATGTGTGTGTTAAATGAATTCATGTATTAGGTGACTATTATAATACTGTGTGTTATCACCATCGTCCATAGAGTAATAAAGTTGAGTGTATTTCTAGCTTTACGTAGGGTTTAGATTATTTTTTGACGTCACTACTTTGGCTGGTTACGTTTCGGCGAGGTCACCCACTCCCATTCCAGTAAGCATCACAAACATATCAAACATACGTACGACGCGACGCATGGGCTGTGACGTTATTTTCACCGGTCATTCATTCTTGACTCCAATGCCAAAAACCAATTCATCCAGTGCTACCGAGTTGAGTTTCTGTTGCCCTCTGTCTCTAAGAGAAACATAATAATAATCAATTAAAACAAATGGTTTGAGAGAGAGAGAGAGAGAGAGAGTTAATTACAAGACCATCGGAATACAAGATCCGTCGGTCATTTCCGAGACCAAAGTGAGCTGTTCAGGAGGATGACTTTTCAATGGTGATTTTCTCCACAAACGTATTTCGTAAGATAGACATTTTGTTTGATGGATCCGACGATATACTCTTATCACACAGTGCCTGTTAGGAAGCCCTGTATTTTGAAAATCTGTTCTTAGGCCGTTTACGCTCAATATCTATACAAAATTCCATCACCATGTTTTCTGTTAACTGAGGCGCCAAAGATCGACCATTTCAAATAGACAATCTAGCATTACAATTTTAACCCTCGTCTACCGAAGGGGGAGGGGTGGTTACCAACACCCTTCAGGGTTTTTCCTAAAACCCCTTTTTGTAGCCAAAAATAATGTAATTGTCAATTGACATTTTACACTACTTTTCATGCAAAAATAGACATCCACCGGGGTATTGGTAAGATACAGGGTGATCCCAAAATGATGGATATGGCCCTTTTTGGGAGAGAAGTACTGTTATATAGCCTCCATTTTTCTGATTAAACTTTTAAAAATATTATTTTCTCAATTTTATTTGAGAAAAGATTTCTCATGGGAAAAATACTTTGTTTACTATAAAAGAGAGAAAGGGGAATACCCCTAGTTTGTTTTGCTGAGTGCACCTGTTTAGATTGCACAATAGGGGAAGTGGGGAATTCCCCAAGAATGCTAAACTTAGAAACTTGTTTATGTTTTGAGGTCAAAACATTGCAGAACCTAGGGAATTCCCCCAAAAAGTTATATATATGAAGTGATGTAATTCGGGTGATGAATTCCGATTGGTCAGCTAGTGTAAGGTTATGTTTATGCATGAGAATGATGTAATGATTATTGTTAGAAAGGGGAATCTATCTGTGAGTAGTTAAATACTATCACTGGAAGGACTCTCTGCCAGCATCCACTACTAACAAGTAGCTAGAAGATAGCTAGTTTTACTCTGCATTGAGGAGCAGACCTAGTGCCTGGATATATAATAGTCAAGGACTGGACCCCTGATATTTGGGGTCTAGCTGCACTCACCTACTAGAAAGTTGAAGTAATGTTTTTTAGATAGAACCTGGCTAGATACATTGGGTTTGGATAATTAAAATTTCTGAAATCAGGGCAAAAGATTTGATATAACTGCTTTTTATTATTTCACTGTATGTCCAATGGGTCAAATTTTGAGCAATTTTTTTAGGGGTAGGGGTAACACTTTCGAGCACACTTTCAAAATCTGAACATAAATTTGTTATCCTGAGTAAATTACAAAAGGTTTTATAAGATTGAGTGATTTTTAACACTATATTTGGTTCAATAGGGTAGTTATAGCTATTTTAACGTAATAAATTGCATTTTTGGGTCAAAATTTAGCAAACTTTGGTATTTTGCTTTTTAAAATATGTTATTCATAATACATACATGATGAATGGAGCTAATTTTGTGTCTTGTAGAAGATAACAATGCTGGTCAGTTTTTGGGAAAGTTTGAAAACCCACTTTTTGTTACTTTTTTAGTAAATAGCTAATAAATTACGCATTTTTTCCCAAAAATGCTAAAAAATCGTGATTTTTAGCATGTTGAATAGTTACGGGACGATTCAACTTATTTTGGTGCCCCTTGATAGTACAGAATGACTCAAAGTTAATTTAAAGTTCATTGTACATAACAAAGTAATAAGTCAGGTAAAGTCAGGAAATAGCTAATATTTTTTAATGGTTGCCATGGTTACCAGTAGTAACCACTAGAGCTGTGAATAGCTAAAGTAGAAAAATAGTATAGAAACAGAATTTGAAAGTTAGTTTCCACCTATCATTTACTGGGCACATGTTGTGACATTTAGTAAACATATCTTAATCGAGTGAGTACATGTCATCAGGCAATATGGTGCCATGGAAAACGTGCCAAAGATGCATGAAAACGGTTTGAGTTGTAGCATGCTGAAGAGTTACGGGACGGTTGAACTTATTTTTCGTGATTCTTAGATGGCACGGATGGCTCAAAACTGATTTTGATGTTTGTTGTACATAATAAAAAGTACAACATAAAGTCCCAAGAAATAGCAATATTTTCATGGTTTGCCATGGGTCCCCAGGGACCACTAGACTGTGACTAGAAAAATAGTTGTCACACAATAACTACTAGTTTTTGACACCATGGGGTGATTTATTTAGTAAACATTTGAAAAAAAAAGGATTAATAAGGCAATTTCCTATAGACTTATCTGATTAAGACAATATCAGTGATTGCTAATCGCAACATCGAAAAAAAATCATCAAACAATCAGATTTGCATGTATGACAAGTACAGGTTCGCCCTCCTCCCTAACATCCCTGCAAACGATAAGACCAGTAGCAACCTTATAAGGACAAAATCGAGAGTTTTAGTAATTAGTCCCGTTCGGACAACTTACTACACACACGTAATGAATGGAGGAATCGGATCTTGGAAATGGAACACTGCCGTTTTCTCCTTTTCTGTCAAATTATACAGCTGGAAAGGTTAACTTATGAGAAAATTTTACGACTTTTATACTTCACTTTGAAGATATTCCTGCAAATGTAAGATATTTTCAAAGCAGATAGGGTCTTATAGCTATCCTGCAAATTTCAAATATTTTTATTTCTTCGAGCAGATCTCTGATAGCGTCTTTTAAAGGGTGGCATTCGTTTAAAATGACCCTTCGGTTTCCCGCCACAAATAAATCCCTACGATCACAAAATTTGGTCAGTATAAGTACTGACCCAAGGCCCTTATGAGGTTTCAAGTTGGGGGTAAAAGGTGGTCGAACCACCCCTTAAATAAATCAAGTACGGCTGGTTGATTTGTTTTTTTATTATCTGCTGGCCCAATCGCTGTTGTGGGTCATTGGAGCAAATTCGTGACGTGTATTTAAGAACAAGTGTATCACTTTTCCTTATCCCTAGATAAGGAAGACTTATCTCCAAATAACACTCCGTAACCTGGAGAAACCGCTTCGTTATCTGGAGATAACAAAGCTAACCAACAAATAACGCGCCTTATCTAGGGTTAAACAAAGCTGAACTCACAAATAAATCGCCTTATCTAAGTTAACAAAGCTTTTATATCGAGATTAACAGAGGGCTGAAACCAACAATAACGACCCCTATCTGGGGTTAACAAAAGCGGATCTCGGGATAAGGGTTCTTTATCTCGAGATAAGGCACCCTTATCTCCAGATAGAAAGCCGACCCCAAATAACGCAACCTTCTCTAGATTAACACTCCTATCTAGGGTTAGCAAAGCTAAACCCCCAAAATAACAGCGCCTTATATGGAGATAACAAAGCTTAACTCCAAATAACGAGACCTTATCTAGAGATTAACAAAGTGAACCCCAAATAACGGTCCTTAACTTGAGTTAACACTCCTTATCAGGAGTTAGCAAAGCTGAACCCCAAATATCAGGCCTTATTTGGGGTTCAGCTTTGGTAACCCCAGATAAGGATTCGTTATTTGGGGTTCAGATTTGTTTATCTTGAGTTACTGAGCTTATTTGCGAGTAGAGAAGGGCCTTATCCTTGATAAGGTTCTATCTAGAGGATAGATTGTTAACCCCAGATAAGACTGTATTGGGGTTCAGCTTTGTTTTATTATCGAGGATAAGGACCGTTATTGGGGTTCAGCTTTGTTAATCCAGATAAGACCGTATTAGGCGATTCGCTTTTTATCCGAGATAAGCTTTGTTAACTTAAGATAAGGACCGTTATTTGGGGTTCAGCTTTGTTAACCCAGATTAAGAGCGTTATTGGGGTTCAGCTTGGTGATCTCCGTTAACGAAGCGTTAGCTCCAGTTAACGGAGTGTATTTGGAGATACAGGCTTCCTTATCTAGGGCTAAGAAGAAAGTGATTACACTTGTGCTGATTCCCATAACGTGGAGAGCAGAGCATCATTTTTCAGTGGCTTTGTGTTCTGAGAAGATCAATGAATAAATTAAAGGGGGGGGCCCTCATGAAGTGTGGGCGGAATCCAGGAGGGGGTTAAATTCTGTAATACAGGGGTGAAATGAAAAGCTTGGATTCTTGTAAAAAGGTAACCAAGTGGTTCACCTTGTTGCAAGGATCAAAAAGGGTTATAGTTTGTACTACCTACAAAGGTATGGTTACGGAGGTGGGTGGGGTTTTTTGTGTGTAAGACAAAAATTTGTAAAATGTCAAAGGTCATCAGCCAATGGTTAAAATCCATGACATTTCACCGATTTCCTTAAAAAAAAATGATCTGCTAATTGTTAAACCTTCCACAGGGGATTGTTTCAAAAAGTAGTTGAACTCTCATTGGTATTGTTATCGAGGATTAAATGACAAACAAGGAAATTCACATTGACCTACGGTATATGATCTCACGAAATTTTAATGTAGACAATGCAAAAATGTTTTTGTTGCAGTTCTCCACGGTCACAGAATTGCTCCAAATGACCCAAATCTAGGGGCCAAGTGACAGCCAAACTTTCAGAAAGAAACACTGGCCCTCAAGGTTTCATATGGGGGTGTATGGTGAGAGTCAGGGGTGTGGAATCATAATTGGGGTTCAAAGGGCATGTGGGCCAATTTAAAGGGCCATCTTGATGCAAATGAGCTAAATTCACAAAAGGTGGTAGGAATGATGAAAACTTTGTGGGTGTGGTAGACATTTCTGTGCAGATTTTAAGGTCATTCAAGTTATGCGGAGGTCAGCAAAGGTCAAATACCACTAAACATGTGGTAGGAGGAGAAATGGTGTGTGGGTAACATCCAATCTCGAATCTTTGCAGGTCATTTCAAGGTGTAGGGTTAGGGTCATCTTAAGGTCAAATCACGGCACATGGTTGTATGGTCATGAACCATAGGTGGCTGTAGTAAACATTTGCTGACCAATATTTTTTCAAGATAATTTCCAGGTCATCTAGGGTCTCAAGTGTTGAGTTGGGTCCAAATCACTGAAAAGGTCTTGGATAGTTCAGGAAACTGAGTTGTGGTCAACCATTTCAGTGCTGAAAATTTTGAGGTCATGTCAAGTATGTGGGTCATGAATCTTGGTGAGGTGGAGTTTCTGTAACTGACCCATCTGACACACTTTCTTGCTGATGGTGCATTTCCTGATGGCTGCAATACAACCGATGACATCCAACGAGGGTTTCCCTGTATAAACCTGACCCATCTGACACACTTTTTTTCTGACCACCAACACTATAGAATTTCACTAATTTTTGTTACCAAAGCCACATTTTTCAGCTATCATTTCAGATGGGGATATTTTTTATGGAAAGCTGTACATCAGGGCAAAAAAATCAGTACTTTAGATTTGGGACATGATATGTGAAATCTCTCGTTGCACTTAAAGGGCCAAGAATTTTGGTACAATTTAACAAATTTGTAAAATTAAACTTAAAACGTGATGCTTTATTTAATGAAAAACAGTTTACAAAAGAGCTCCCCATCATTTTTTACTAATTAGGGCATAATACTCCACCCACCCAGCCATCCGCTGAAAAATCATTCCAAAAAGTAAACAACATCCGGCAACATCCCGGGTGACGTCAACCTGTTTAGTCAGTGTTGCCACTAGGGCACATCCAAAATTCATAAGTGGGTCAGGGGAAAGAGTGTGTCAGATGGGTCCGGTTACGGGAATTCCTCTTGGGGGGTGTATGTACTTAACAGGTGATATTAAAATTCAAAAATTAACAGGGGATTTGCAAATTTCAACTGCAGTGTTTTATTTTATTTTTTTACTCTACCTGGGTGCGCAGTGCAGTGCGCACGCCCTCAGGAGGGCGCCCTCCAATTTCAAAGAATGTGTTTTTTTGCGTATACATAATGCTTGTCATGACTTCTTGTCAGTGTGTGAAAGAGCTAAGCTCAAATCGAAGTCTTCATATAAAATCACAACTTGTATACATTCCGGCTCCGGAATTTTGTGATACACGGTTTCTATGGGACGCAAATACTGTTATACTACTATGTTTACTGTGCATCAAAACGAACGATCGGATAACTCTACAACTTTGGGAATGGTGCCATTTTATGTGACTATCTTAAGTTCTGGGTGACTATTTTTTATTATTCACCACAAAATTTATTTGAGAATCTCGCCCCCCTCAGTTGCTCAAAGCGGAGTGGACATTTCACCAATTCGTCCCTTTAAACCCATGAACTCTTCTCATTTGCTTCACCATACTCGTCCCACTGTTTTTTTCGATCTTTTGTGCCCCGCCTAGTTTTCTTTTTTTGATTTTAGGGAAACCACCCACGATTGAGAGCCCGTGTGTGTGTGGTTGTGTGTTTTGTTGGTTTTGGGGATAACATTTTGACATTCTATTTATGGAGTTTGAGTATTAGATTCGAGTTATACTGTTTAACTATATTAAAACATGAGTTAGGAGGGTTTAGGAATGTGGAGGTTGCTGGGAAGATTTTTTGCTTACGATGGGGTAATTGTTTGATTTTTGATGATTAACTCGTAAGTTTTGCCATAACTTTAATCAGGACAATTGTATATTACATGAATATCTTAGACTCTTACTCCCCGATATTTTAAAACCACCAAAGGTTACAGACCGGTAAAACTGGTGCATTGCGTGGGGAAAATGCACACGACGTGCGTTTTCTTTTCTGCTAAACGCCATTGTCGTCGTATGCTGAATTATGTCGCGGCGACATTAATTATAAAAATCGTTCTGTGTACCCATAGACCGCTGATTGGTTTCTTAATATTTAAGGTGAGGGCTTTGGTATATAAAAGCTTACAACCATGACAAAAACATCCGATTGTGAAAAATCTGGAGGGCGCACCATTTTTCAATGGCAGTGGTCTCTTTAATTTCACCCATTGTATTTGATTGAATGAGCTGATTCATTATTGATAAACATAGCACAGTGGATTGGTGAAAGAATTGTGACACGTGATGTACCAATTTGTACCATTTTAGCTTGACGGATGGGGGGATGCAAGGTTACACGTAGGAGCAAATCTTCCAATTCCAATCTTGTAAAACCATACCAAATTGTTTCCGGCAGGTTATAAGGATTCCAGCTATGTAAAATTGCCCAATACGCAACCATGGTTGGAGTTATGGAGTCAAAATGCTAAATATAGCAACGCAGGTCAAACTTCTGGTGTGCAGGCAGCCTGGCATAACAAAAAATAAAGTTGCTCCCATTTTGGTAAGAAATGTCTCAAATTATCAGTTGGCAAACAGCATATAAGAATAATTTGGACCTATTCACATGTTTGTAGCCGAGGCAGGTATAAGACAGGCCACTATTAAGTCACCATTGGTCATCAATGGCACTGGATTTACATATAGGGCTCGAAGCTTATTTGGTTCCCATAGCATGATAAAATAAACCAGATGGATGAAAAAAACTGTTTCCTTGATGAACAATTGACTTCACGTTTATCAAGTTGAGCAACTTACTTGTTTTTATCTTGGAAAAATTCAAATGGACCTTTTTTGCTAATTTGACCATAAATCCAAAGTCGTACATCAACAAAACTATGCATATTTGGTCTGTAACCAGAGACGAACAAATTTGTTTACCTACAACCACTTCGAGCAAGGTTAGGCTTCACATCATGCCAAATGTAACCCTTCATTCCCTTCATCGTGAAACATGTCTCAGCTGCGATTTTGTCCGGTAACTCGTAATTAAATTGTGAAATTAAACTATTCACTTTTAACATATGCCAAATTTCAGAGCGCGGTTTATCAAAAAAAGCAAAATGCCACAATTTGTCCACGAATTGCCTCGTAACTTATTTTTTACTACGTTACCCTTTCAAACGTTGGAATGGGAATGAACATTACTTTCAAAATATGCCTCCTTAAATGCCAATGCATCTTTGGCGGGTTTCCAGGGCAACAGTAATTGCTTTGATGACCTTAACGGATTCAAATCATGTTTACAAATGTCACACCATGTGCTACCTGATGCTATTGGTGTAAATAACTCAAGAGTTATTGTCTGACAACTATTTTCTTACTTTAGCCATCACAGCTTAGTGGACACTGGTTACCATGGCAACCATTAAAGATATTGCTATTTCCTGACTTTGTACTTTGTTATGTATATTAACGAACCCCAAATAACTGAGCCATTCTGTGCCATTAAGGGGCACGGAAAAAAATAGGTTAAATCCATCCCGGCACTCTTCAACATGCTGAAAATCACCGTTTTTATGCATCTTTGAGGCACGTTTCCATGGCAACAAGTAAGTGCTATGATAGGTTTACTAAAATTGTCATACAATGTGCAGGTACATGATATGTGGAAATAACTTCCAAAAGTTATGGCCTATAACTCTGTTTCTACTTTAGTCATTCACAGCTGTAGGGGTTACGGGTTACCATGGCAAACCATTAAAATATTGCTATTTCCTGACTTTACCTGACTGTATGGGTACTTTGTGATGTACAAGAACCGTAAAATCACTTGAGTCATTTTGTCAAGATCAAAAAAAAGGGGCACAACTAAGTTGAATCGTCCCTTAACTATTCAACATGCTAAAAAGCACCGTTTTTTAGCTTTTGGGGGGAAAAATTGCGGAATTTTTTAGCTATTTACTAAAATGTAACAAAAAAACAAAAAGGTTTTTCAAAACTTTCCTCAAAAATGACCAGCATGATGTCTTTCAAGAAACAAAATTAGCTCAATTCATCATGTTATATGTTTGGATAAATATTTTAAAAAGCAAATACCAACCTACTAAATTTTGACACATAAAATGCCATTTATTACCTTAAAAAAGCTATAACTACCCAATTACAACAAATTACACGATTTAAGAATCACACATTCTTATAAAACTATTCGTTGTTATAGAGGATTAATAATTATAGGACCATTGGGATTTCAGGTTATTGAAATTATGACTCAAAAAGTGTTACCCTACCCCTAAAACAATGGCCCCAAATCGCCCCAGTTGGGGTCAACAGTGAAATTGATTAAAATCGACCTGTAGCAAAACTTTTTGCCCTCGTTGCAGTTTTTTTTATTGAAAACTAATGGATCTTGACAGGCTCTAACCTAAAAAAAAACAGGCTTCACTTCTAGTCGGTGAGTGGCAGGTAACTCAAAAAATAGAGCACTTACAGAGATTTAGTCCTTGACTAAATTCCTGTGAGCAGGAGTTGCGTGTAATTATTCTTCTGTCGTTTTTGAAGCCGAAAAAGTGCTGGAATTCAAATAAAGATCCAAATAATTGTGGAAGATTAGAAATAGTGGTGATTATCTTGGACTGCTATCACTGGGGTTATTATCGTCGAGGGATTTTATTTAACCTTGTCGTCTGAACTGCTGGACAAAAGTTACCTGCAGGACTAAGAAGAAGATTCCAAGGGATTATAATGGGCACTTGTATGTGTCATTTGAAGTCTTCGCGGGTTGGTGAGGACATATCACGTTGAACTGCAACGCTTCTGTGGACATACTGGACATTCTTGGGGACATTAGGCATCAATCTGTTAAATTGCTGTGTAATGTGTTAATTATAGTAATTGTTTTGGGCACATACACAAATTCTTGAACCAATTCAAGTAAAGATCATTAAAAATCTGTTCTATATATATCCTTTAGATTTCATTTGCTTGCACAAGGCTCATTATTTGTGTTTGAAGGTATTTGACCTAAACGTCTACGGAGACGTCTATAACAGTACCAACATGACCTAGTACGGACAGGAATATCGGATATACATGATTTGCTACCAAGGACAGCTACGGTCATCTTTTTCCGTTGATAACCAAATATGAGTACCCACATACTAGGAATGATATAAAGTTCGTTATGTCAGCAAAACTGTCCAAATTTACACAGTACATAGCGCAGAATAGGGGGAAAATCTTTTTTCACCAAGAAAGTATCCATTCATTGTGTGTTTGCCTCTACGTGATTGGACTGATGGACTAGTATTATACTCAGAGCGTTTTGAGTGCTATAATAATATTTTGAGTCAGTAAAACTGAAAAATATCATTTTCCCACCCTAATTCGAGTATTTCATTACTGTCCTAGGACGGTATAGTGTGAATGTTGGTACTTATTGATACCAATGGAAAGAAGAACATATGATATTAGATAGTAAAAATTATATTGAATCGAATGTCAGCAACGAAATTAAGTGCAGTGTCCCCCCTATTAGGGAGTTTTGTTACAAAAATGGGTTCAGTAGATAGAGGGTTGAATAGTGCGATACAGTCCAGGCAGCCCTGGATGGAATCAGTGATAGTTGTGATTTGGATCAACGTACTTTGCTGTGCGAATTTTAGTGCTAAAAGAGATATGGTCTGGCAGGACCATTAGTCCGGGCTCCATGGACGAAAACGGAATAAAGCCTGAAAACTATGTGCGTGAAGAGTCAACTGAATCGAGTGCCCTATCATCACCGTTGTAGGCGGACTGTGAGTCGGAGGGACTAGTCTACTGCCAGACCGGTTTCTTTGTTAGAGAGTAACCATTGTCCGGCGCGTATATTCTAGGTCCGGGACAATGGTGAACAATAGGGTTATCGATTCAGTTGACTCTTTACGCGACATTAGTTCACGCTTATTCCGTTATCGTCTATGGAGCCCCGGACTTGCCCCACGGGGGACTATGATCTGCTTTCACACCGTTACCCATTACAACAAGCTTCACGCGAGCAGTGACAAACAACTATAATTATGGAAATGAGTCATACACTATCTTCTATTTACATATTTCTCTCAGCCAATACCGCGCGCCGGCGACTCGTGGCGTCGTTAATGACAGTAAAAATGCTCAGTTCTATAATAATAAACATTACATGCATAAACATTACATGCAATGAATCACGAAGGGACCTGCCAGCACGAGGGTGAATACCTATGTAAACATACGCACGCCCGAAGGCTACGGCGGTCCGGTTAGTACCTAGCCTGTGTTTCTAAAATTGAAAAAAAAAAAAAAAGTTTTGCGTAATTGAACCGTGTTTGAAAAAATTCTCAAAACTGGAAACATATCGAAAGGCAGTATGGGAAAAAGGATGTACCAGGAGGGAGATTGCGTGTCACTTTTCCGTGTCTGCGAGCACCGACGTACACGACCAAAAACGTTCAATTTTCTCGCTAGGGTCTATAGGTTCAGACCCAAATAGAAAATATTCAAAACAAAAACATAGTAGTTACGGACCCCTCTGATGTAAAACCTCCATAGAAGCCTTCGTTTCGGAGATATTTGAGGCTTTAAGTTCATTACACCCACCCATGCGCTAGACGGATGGTATCGTTAGTCTCTCGCGCAGTACCAAATTTAGATAATTCTTTCGCGGTCTGTCACCACAGATACACCGTGGGAAATACTCACCGGACCGCCGTACTCCGAAGGCGGGCAGTGCAGTAAAGGTAGGAAAGGCATCATGCAAAAATTACTAATTCAAACCGAGGAGAGCATAAGCTTGTTACGCAGCCATTTTTCAGTTAATTAACGAATGTTCCAGAACTGAGAGACGGGGGTATAAGCGCAAGTGGATTTTAGCATTTTTGGGGAAAATTGCGTAATTTTTTAGCTATTTACTAAAAATGTAACAAAAAGTGGGTTTTCAAACTTTCCCAAAAACTGACCAGCATTATTGTCTTCTACAAGAAACAAAATTAGCTCAATTCATCATGTATATGTTATGGATAACATATTTTAAAAAGCAAAATACCAACATTTACTAAATTTTGACCCAAAAATGCCATTTATTACCTTAAAATAGCTATAACTACTCAATTAAACCAAATATAGATTTAAGAATCACACATAAAACTATTTGTTGTTTATAGAGGATAATAATTATAGGACCATTGGGATTCAGGTTTTGAAATTATGCTCAAAAGTGTTACCCCTACCCCTAAAACAATGGCCCCAAAATCGCCCAGTTGGGGCATACAGTGAAATGATAAAATCGACTGTAGCAAAACTTTTGCCCTCGTTGCAGATTTTTTTATTATTGAAAACTAATGTATCATGACAGGCTCTAACTAAAAAACATTGCTTCAACTTTCTAGTAGGTGAGTGCAGGTAACTCAAAAACTAGAGCACTTACAGAGATTTAGTCCTTGACTATAATTCCATGTGAGCAGAGTTGCTGTAATTATTCTACTGTCGTCTTTGAAGCCGAAAGTGCTGGGAATCAAAATAAGATTCCAAATTAATTGTGGACAGATAGAAATCGTGGTGATTATCTTGGACTGATATACTGTGGATTTATTATCGTCGAGGGACTTAATTTAACCTTGTCGTCTTGAACTGCTGGACAAAAGTTACCTTCAGGACTAAGAAGATTCCAATGGAATTATAATTGTGACTTTGTATGCTGTCATTTTGAAGTCTTCGCTGTGAGGACATATCATCGTTGAACTGCAACGCTTCTTGTGGACATTACTGGACATTCTTGGGGACATTAGGTATCAATCTGTTAAATTGTGTGTAATTGTGTAATTATATGTAATTTTGTTTTGGACATACCAAATTCTTGAACCAAATCAAGTAAAGATCATTAAAATCTGTTCTATTATATATAATTTAGATCATTTGTGCACAAGGCTCATTTATTTGTGTTTGAAAGGTATTTCTGACCTTAAACGTCTACGAGACGTCATAACAGTACCAACATGCCTAGTACGGCACAGGAATATCAGATATACATGATTTTGCTACCAATGGACAGCTACGGTCATCTTCTTTCCGTTGATACCAAAATGAGTACCAACATATCTAGAATTTCATAAAGTTCGTATGTCAGCAAAACTGTCAATTTCCACAGTACATAGTGCAGAATAGGGGAAATTCATTTTTTCACCAAGAAAGTATCCCATTTTCATGTGTGTTTGCCTCTACTTGATGGAAACTGATGACTAGTATTATACTCAGAGCGTTTTAGTGCTATAATAATGTTTTTGAGTCAGTAAAACTGAAAAATATCAATTTTCCACCCTATATCGAGTATTTTCATACTTTTTCCTCATGACGTCATAGTGTGAATGTTGGTACTTATTTTGATACCAATGGAAAGAAGAAACCCTAAGATATTATGTAGTAAAAAAATTATATGAATCGAATGTTCAGCAACGAAAATTATAGTGCAGTGTCACCCCCCTCTTCGGGAGTTTTGTTACCAAAAATGGTTCAGGTAGACGAGGGTTGTATATAAGTGCGAACTAGTCCAGGCAGCCCTGGAATCTAGTATAGCTTGTGATATTGGATCACTGTACTTGCTGTGCGAATTTTAGTGTAAAAAGAGATATGGTCTGGCAGGAACCATAGTCCGGGCTCCATAGACGACAACGGAATAAAGCGTGAAACTAATGTTGCGTGAAGAGTCAACTGAATCGAGTGCCCTATTCATCACCGTTGTAGGCGGACTGTGAGTCCGGAGGACTATGTCTCCTGCCAGACCGGTGTAGAAGTAACCATTGTCCGGCGTACTCATAGTCCGGGAACAATGGTGAACAATAGGGCAATCGATTCAGTTGACTCTTTACGCGACATTAGTTTCACGCTTTATTCCGTTATCGTCTATGGAGCCCCGGACTATGGCTCCCACCGGACTATATCTGCTTTCACACCGGTACTCCATTACAACAAGCTTCCACGCGAGCAGTGACAAACTATAATTAGGATGATGTCATACACTAGTCTATTTACATATTTCTCTCAGCCAATTACCGCGCGCCGGCGAGCTCTGGCGTTAATGAAGTAATGCATAAACATTACAATGCATAAACATTACAATGCATGATCACGAAGTGACCTCCAGCACGAGGGTGAATTCCTATGTAAACACTACGCACGCCCGAAGGCTACGGCGGTCCGGTTAGTACGTAATCCTGTTTCTAAAATTGAAAAAAAAAAAAGTTTGCGTAAATTGAAACCAGTGTTTGAAAATTCTCAAAACTGGAAAAATATCGAAAGGCATTATGGGAAAAATGGATGTACCCGTAGAGATTGCGTGTTCACTTTTCCGTGTCTGCGAGCACCGAAGTACCCGACAAAAACGTTCAATTTTCTCGCTAGGTTCTATAGGTTCAGACCCAACTACGACACATATTCAAAACAAAACATAGTAACGGACCCTCTGATGTAAAAACCTCCATAGAATCCCTTCGTTTTCCGGAGATATTTGAGCCTTAAGTTTCATTTACACACATTCGCTTATGACGGACTGGTAACGTTCGTCGCTCGCGCAGTACCATTTAGATAATAATCTTCGCAGTCTGTCAAAACAGACTACACCGGGGAAATACTCACCGTCCCGGGCCGGAACCCCACAAAGAAGGCCCGTGCAGTACATGGAGCAAGGCATCATGCAAAATACTACTCAACCGATGAGAGCATTGCATCTTGTTACAGACTTCCGCCATTATTTCACTAAAGTAATCGAATTTCCAGAACTGAGAGACGGGGTATAAAACTCAAGTGGAATCCCAATACAGCATTTAATGTTGAAGTCGGTTTAAGCATCTTTTTGGTAGTTTTTTTCGACATTGTTTTCGGTGTAGACCATGTGGGGTTTATAAGTCAAGGCAGAGAGGGGCACGTTGGCACGTAGTTTTGGCCCGTACCATTACAAAGGGGTGGATGATAGTATATGCTTAGAAACATAATGTTTTGGTCACGAAAATATAAATAACTCGTAATGCCGAAGAACTAGCCGATTTTTGCTGCAAGCAAAAACCGGTAGTGTTATCACCAATATTGAAGAAAAGGAGACTATGGATTTTATTGGGATCAAACAGCAAACAGAGTCATTGACAGCAGGAATGCTGTCCAAAGTCCAGGGGAGTGGGGTCGGTAAAGATACAGGAAGCCGTTCTTCACTGGAATGTAGGAAATCAAAACATTCTCTGAAGAAAAAAAGAGGTATTCATGTCGCCCGTAGGGGCAATTACTGCCACAAGGGCAAAGTCCTTCAGGACACTATCATCTCTACTAAACCCCTTCAACAGCCTTTTTTTTTTTTAATAGCCCTCTCCATTTCTTTAGTAAGTTTTATTTGATTCGGATTTGTTCAGACACGCGACGGGCGCCCGAAGTTCTCTGAATAAGGAGCTATTGTCCTCCTTGTTTTACCCAAGAAAGATTTCCTGCAATCAGTAATATCTAATCCTAGGGGTAAATTAAAGGGTTTTCATTTCAACAGGGCTACTACTGGTAATTCGGGTATAGATCCAATCTAATGGCAATAAGGGACTACCTTCTTAGCAATATCCTCAACAATGGGAAGACTTTTTTTCTTCTGCTCTGCAACAGGTGAACTTGTGTTTGAACTTAGTTGGCACATTGGCAAAATAAATTAATTTTAGAGTCTGTAGTTGAAAAATATTCAAGCCCATGTAACATTTTTTTTAAAAATTTTTTTAAGTTTATTGTTCGATTTTGTTCAGTCATGCACGCTTAAAGATCCAACGAGGAAAACATTCTATTCTACGGCCTTCTTTTTAAATTCATACAACAAACTAAGGACAATTTTTAACATTTTAACAAAAAATCTTAAAAAATACAAACTATGGGAACGACACGCAAATGTTTTTCTTTTTTCTTGTCTCAATTTAGTTACAAACATTTCCCAAATAAGACTATAAAACCATACAACATTAATATAATTAACAATGCACCACCCTTCCACTTAATAAACAGATTAAAAAAAGAAACGAAAAAAGGCCAATCAGAAATTTACATTTAGAAATTCGGCACTCGTAACCTCGACCTTTATCTTAACATATTCATTTGGAGTTATTAGAGATGTTAGGGATTTTTTGGTTCACTTTCTTCCAAAAGCACCAAATTTGGCCCCTATGGTTGCTTGACCATACTCTTTTTCTGATGGGCGCCAAAAATGGCGCCCCCAACCCTGGAGTCATGGCCGCCATACACAAAATTGCAAATGTAACTATAAATGGCTATAACTCATATTTGATACCACTATTTAGGTTTTTTGTCCGAGAATCCAGTTCATGTATCTTAATTATGAAGGTCAGTTCATACTTTAAAGTTGACTTAAATGTCATTTTTGGGTCAAAATTCCAAATGGCCGGCATAAAAAATGCAACTTAAGTATAAAATTCTATAAAACCATAAATGTTATCTAATGTGAGAATTTTTTTGGTCAGAGAGCTAATTTCAAGCAATCTTATAATAGGTCAAGTTCGTCCTTTAATTTGACTTAAAGTTTCATTTTGGGTCAATCTAAATGGCCGGCCCATAAAATGCGGGAAAAATTGCAAATGTAATTATAGAAATGGCTAAACTCCATAATGAAACTCCTTTTAGGTTTGTTGGTCCGAAGGTCAGTTTCATGTTATGTTAATTATATTGATCAAGTTCATCCATCGAAGTCGACTTAAAGGTCATTTTGTGGTCAAAAAAAATCTATTTTTCATCAAAGGCGCATGAAAATCGGTTTCTAGGACATTTGTATGACACAATACGTCTTTAGGGTCAAGTATCAACTGTTCCTATCTAACCGTAACTACTACTACTGCACTACTTACTACTACAAAACAATGGGTGCCAAATTTAAGTACACAGGCTAAGTGGAACAAAAAATTTAATGATGTGCAGCTTTAGATGAAGTTTAATAATAAATAAGCAAGGTGATGATGAAACAGTTTCTTGCTTGAAAATGACAATAATAATAACTGCTGTCCATAATCCAGCCCAACAACGTGGCTTGTTGACAGCATTGCTCAGCCACTGTGTGCGCTAATGCATTGTGAATGCCCGACTTTCTTTTTCCTGATCTCAAGGACCCTCGTCAAGCAGGCTTGGTTGGTTTTTTCTTTCTTTGTCTTTTTCTGACTCGAACCCAAAAAACTGTACAGTCGGGGGCAATCCGAGACGGAACTGAAGGTGAGAGAAAAGGTTGTGTGCGTTTAAAAGTTCATATTTTGCCACTGTCGCGCCGCAGTCCTTCGTACCTTTTTTCTTTGGGTCCGGTTTAGACAATGATTTAAATGTTTTTCCGCTTTATAGTATCGGATACTGGTTGTAAAACCATTTCGAGCCTTTCTTTCACATATTCGTCGGCATGAGGCTTGACCATTTTCACAGATTTGAGATAGTGAAGTAGCGACAGCTTCTTCCCTTACACTCTGTGTCTTAGTGCTACAAGCGCCTGATTTGTAACAAAGAAAGGAATAGCCCACTGTTATAGCACTGTCCTTTCAAACGTGACTTGCAGGCTGTGCCCTTCCTCATGAGAGCGTTCGATACAGATGGTGGGTCGGCAATTTGCTAAAATTCCTCAAAATCGCGCGCGCAATCAGGTCCCGGGCCAGCATAATTTTACCATCTTCAAGGGTTCTCATAGAGCCCTGCTGCTCCCCATGTGTCGGAGGGTTTTGTTGGACTGTTCATGGGCTTTGATTGCAACCGATCGTAAATCTTTGTGAAACTGGGTCCCCATGAGTTTCTACCATGATGTTGCCTTACCAACCAGTCCTTACCCAGATCTGGAGGAGGGCTACTATCAATCATCGCCTCCCCCAAACCAAACAGCTGTCGAACCCCTAAGAATACTCTGCCCAATACATAACGGTGTGTTTCCTCAAACTCCTTGATAGGATGATCCTGGCCCGGTCTGTAGCCCGTCGGCCGAACACACCCTCGTGCCTGACGAACAACCAGGATTTTATGCGTGGCCGGAGCACTGTACCAGATTGTAAAACTCACAATGATATTGAGGAAAGCTTTGAAAATGTTCCGTAAGCAGGCGTCATCTTGGTGGCCTCTTACTGCAGCATACGACCTCATGTGTGCACCATGGCCGGCACCAGGGCTTCTCAGTACCATCCTGGATCGTCACCTGTACAATTCATATGTAAGATGCTTGCACCCCGTAGCTTTATTCGCAAGACCAGTGATGGGCAGACCAGTCGACTGCATCGTCTGTGGAACGGAGTACCACAAGGAATCTGTACTGGCCGGCCCAGCTGTTTCACTTGTTTTCGCTCAAAACAACATCTAGACAATATGGCTTAAACGGGACGGCCGACGACCTTTGCCCTTCCTCGCATCCACTCGGACAGCAGCTGGACAGAAGTAGACAATTAAACACTTACTGGCATATATGGCCATACCTGCACCATACTCTCAAGGTAGGCCTGGAGCATCAGTTGCACCGTGCCGGCGCTTCGGAGAGAACACCACAAGGACGACAACTAGTGAATACACGGGGCTCTGCTGTGACAACATTACTGCTGCCTACCACTGTCCAGGAATCACACTAGAACCTCTGCAGTCAGAGACTGTGCTCTCGTCGACCCTTCTGACGACGCGCTGCTAAACTCTCCAGCTCCACTTTCAAGATCTTACCGACACGAATACCGCCTGGCTGGATACTTCAGGACAACCAACTCCCTATCTATCACCTAATGACAAAAGAAAAACTACCACCTGTACAATCTCCACGGAATGGTTCCCTTAGTCCGGATTCGCACGGAGTCGGTCGCTTCAACACACTATCACCGATGGTGCCTGCGGGGCCATCTCATCAGCTCTTTCAGCCTGCCAATGTGGCTATCCGTCACAGACTGTGGATCACATTGTCTACAGAGTTTCCTACCTTTCGTCCCACCGGTGACATGACTTTTCACCCAACCAAGCACATGAGCTGGCTCCACCGGCGTCCGACACATATTTAGCTGCTGCCCCAGCCGTCATACGCAAGCAGAAAGATTCCGATACATCTCACGGCCGTTCTGAAGCTTGAATATGGTGTTTGTCAACGTCATAATGTTCTATCAAGCTATAATTTGAGGCGCATATGATGCGGACAAAGGCGGAGATGCATACCTTTTCAACCTCTTCTAATCACAAATCACAAACCTCGCTCAGCAGGCGCGGCGGAGTCCTCGCAAGCGCACAAATAAACACTGATGTATAATAATGCATCACCGAACTGTGGTGTGCGTCAAATCTACGGAGCAGACGCAGTCTGCACATTAATTTAAGTTTTGTTAGGTCTTTGCCCAAGCTCTTTAGATTTGCAATCAACAAACATTATTTGCTACTTTGGGGGAGGTTAAGCCTGGTCTGGCCTTTTCACATATTATACAATACATCGGATTAACTAGATGCGAATGTTCCAGATTACCTAAGTTTATTTTTGGACAGTTTCAGAGAGTTTTCTTCTCTCTTTGTCTAGCTTCTTCTCTTTTCTCGTTTTGACACGAGAACTACTACAGTAACCCTGCATTTTATTGTGATATTTACTTGAGCGTTGCTGCAGATACTTAGCCAATCTTTAAAACTGACTGATTGTAATCAATTGATACCTTAAGGGTAGTTTTGTTGTCATTGATCATTCCAGTCCATTGAGATCGTTCTCATTGATAAATCCCCTTGGTCCTTGGGAGTTTGTAAGGCTTCTTCGGTGTTGTCTATTTGACAAAGACAGTAGAGTCCCCAACTCCGGAGAAGCCATCGTTATCATTATGTACAGGGTGAGTCAAAAAAAAATTGACCGTGATTGTGTCCGCCATTTTGAATTTTTAAATAATATATATCTAAGATATGTGGTATCATTGGAAAGCCTATTTCATTATCTTTAATTTGCTGCAAAGATAATTCCAATCTGATAAGTATAGGCTGAGCTACAGTCTTTTGAATCAAGTAGTCCGCTTTTACCCTATCCACGGATTCCCATTTGAATGCACGGTGGCCAACTAAGCAAATGAATCCCCAAAATGATGATAATGGTATGTCTATGTTTAAGTGAAATAAAGTGGTATCTGAAGGATGTAAAAGATAGTGATAATGGTAAGTTTTATTTGAAACATTTCTTCAAGATGTAGCATATTTTTGGTCTATACACAATGGACAATACTTTAATCCTCAAGAGGTTGTCACCGATGTCTGTTCCTTCATATGGTATGATTCATTCAACTCCTCCAGAAACTGATACATGTATCAAGTTAATTTATGTTTCAAATTATTTTTATGTGTGATTAGGACGTGGAAACGTTAAGAGGGCAACGATGAATAATTGTGACTGAATTTTAAGGGGTTACATTGCATCACATTTATTCTGCAGTCAATAAATAGCCCGATTTTCTTCTGGACACTGATTTGCCTCGCTGGACACCGTTCATAATGTGGATCCGTGGACAGAGCGCAAAACAGACTACTTGATTCAAACAACTGTAGCTCGGTCTATACCTAACCGATGCGAATGATCTTTGCAGCAAATTAAAGACAATGAAATAAGCTTTCAGATGATGCCACATATGTTAGACATATTTATCTTAAAAATTCAAAATGGCGGACGCAAATTGGGTCAAGTTTTTTTTGACTCACCCTGTAATATAAAATTACATTATGAACTTTCATCATACAGTCTCAAGTAATGTATAGTATGAATAGTTCAGCTATGAATGGCATCAGGCACTATCTTAAAATCTTAACTTTGATTGAATCTTGATATTTCCGTAAAAAATTCAATTTAAAATACAAAACAAGATGAAATATGATTAAACATGAATAAATTTAAATTTAGTGATAGTCCAAACAGCCCATAGTCTCCCGGTCACGAAAACCTATTACAAAACTTTGCTCATGTCATTGCCAAAAAATACAATTTTGGCCTCAAAATGACTTATAGTCGACAATTAAATGATAACCTTGACCTCAACTAATTAAAATAACATTGGAAGGCGAATCTCCTACCTTGGCAACATATAAATAGTGGGGGTTCATATATGATTTTAGCACTTCTAAAATGTAAATTCATAATTTTGATGGCGGCAGTTTGAATTTGTCCAATATGGCGGGATTCCAGCACGGGCGCCAAATTTTGGCGCCCATGAAAAATCAAACCGTAGGGCCTAGGCAACATCTGGGCCCAATTTGGTGCTTTTGGAAGAATTTGAACCCACCAACCCCTCTAATGCCCTACCATCTCTGACTAAGTACAAAAAAAAACCTAAGCAAGGGTATTAAGGAAACGAAAGAAATAAGCACGGGGATGGGGCCTATAAACGATATTTCCCCCAATTAAATAGCTACACACACGTAAAAGGACAAAGAAGGCTGTAAAAGCAATACCAAAGGCTGGTTAGATAAAAAGAAGAAAACAAATCGGTACAACAGTTGTATTAAAATCGAATGGATGATGAGTCTAACAGAATATTTCCACTGATGCATGTGAATAAAGTAAACATTCAAATTCTGCTAAACCACCTCAAAAGTACCATATCACCCACCCTAAATGTAAATGGATGCTTTCAACATGTTATGTTGATATGTAGCCGTAACACACCCCTGACCCCTGACCACGCAATCCCTCAAACGTGCGTTGATAAGCAGAGGTGATTATGCCCCCCCCGGACCCCGGGTGTTATCTAACCCACCCCTTTTTATGAATCATCACCGCAAACCCCCCCCCCGGTACCCCCCAGTATAGTAAAACCCTCCGTCCCACCGACGTGTTTAAACATGGGGGTCGAATTTTCAGAAGGGTCTAATGCAAAACTCCTGTACCAGATACTTTAGTGACAACGGAAGATACCAGTGCCTTAGCAAATGCCCGCCTCCATTGCCGCCTGTAGGGAAGTCAGGTTCAAAAGTAATATTTTTGAAGCTGCAGGTACATACATGAAATTTTTACAAAAGCAGAAACTTTGGTTTTATAGAAAGAGAAAAATGTAATTTACCATCTGTGAGAGACATATCCAAAAAGATGCTTCTGTGGGAGTAATAACTTCACAATGTCGAGTTACGTGCATTTCCCCTATACAATGTTGTGTGCTGTAGAGCGTGCATTTTAAACATTCCCGTTTCTATGGAGGATGTCGTCCAACTTGTTGTGTAATGCCGATCAGGACAAGGTTTTCCAACTCTATAGTAGTTTGAATGCTTATAGGAATTTATTTTAGATGGATAAAGGTCATAATGCAATAAGTGACTTGCAATCAACTACTTCTTACAAGATTCAAATGAAAGAGGTGAATAAGATGGGAGAAAATCTGTCAGAATACAACAGTAACAGCAACCGAAAAGAGAATTATCATATATCATCTGCGGGAGGTGGGGCACTTATATTCAAAGGTGGATATGATGCGGTGGATCAGAATCATTTCAGGTAAGGCAATTCGCTGTAGAAGTGCCACTGGACACATGCCATACAATTAAAGATTTGAAGTCCCGCGATAAGACCTGTGATTTGGATTTGGGACCGTTGCCGGTGTGGCAGGAGATATTGTCCCGTCGCATAGCCGGGGACACTAAGTTCTGGTTTTAATAGTCCGGGGGAAGTGCAAAGCTATGAAACTATAGTCCCCGGACTATGATTTATAGGGATGTTAGTCCTACAAGTGGGAATGAAGTCGAAGAGGACACAGGCCCTAGGGAATAATATCCAAGTCCGATTATGGACCCAGTCCTTAGGAATTAGTGCCATTTCGAAGAAGGACTAGTAGTCTCTAGCGATTAATGGCCTGTCAGGGGTGGAAGTATAAGATCCTTAGGGATTAGGGTCTAATTTCGACATGGACTAATACTCATTAGGAATTATTGACCACTGTCTGAGGTAGGCAGACTTTAGTCCTTAGAATAATGCCCTGCCAGAAGTGGAATGCAACTTCTTAGGGATCGGTGTCCGATTCCGACGGGGACTGCAAGTCATTGGGAATGATTTTTTCTGGCAGGTTTGTATTGGGGCGGACTCTCATTTCTTAGGATTTAATGCCCTGACAGAGGTGGACTATATTTCCTTAGGGATTACCGTCCATGTCTTGCGTGGACTACAATTCCTAAGAAAGTAGTTTTCCAAGTCCAAGGTGGAATATCGATCCTTAGGAATTAATGTCCAAGCCCGAAGTGGACGGACTACCAGTGCTTAGGAATTATTGTCCATGTCCTAGGTACACTCGTTCCTTAGGAATGTGTGTCCAAGTCCGAAGAATGTTCGAAGAATTATATTGAGAAATGAACCTGCTCTTGATAAACACTAACATGCATAGGATTTGTAGCCCTAAAATAATAACCGAGTACAACTTATGAATGACACATAAGCATAAAATTGATAGGTTTTGTTTTCTCTATTTCTTTCCATGAAATCTCCCCTATGTAAATTGTGACATTAAATTTTCAAATACACTTGGTGACCTAAAAGGCTTGTACAGGGTGAGTCAAAAAAACTTGACCCTGGTTGTGTCCGCCATTTTGAATTTTTAAGTAAAATTTATCTAACGTGTTTGGTATCATCTGAAAGCTTAGATCATTACCTTTAATTTGCTGCAAATATTATTCATATCGGTTACGTATAGGCCGAGCTACACCCGTTTGAATCAAGTAGTAGGTTTTGCGCTCTGTCCACGGATTCACATTCAAATGAACGGCGTTCAGCGAAGCAAATCAGTGTCCAGAAGAAAATCATGCTATTTATTGACTGCAGAATAAATGTGAGGCTATTTAACCCCACAAAATTCAGTTACAATTCACCATCGATGCCCTCTTACGTTTCTACGTCCTCGTCACTCATAAAAATCATTTGAAAAATAAATTTACTTGATACATGTATCAGTTTCTGGAGGAGTTGAATGAATCGTACCATATGAAGGAACAGGCATCCCCGCATACTCATATGACAAACTTTTGAGGTTTAAAAATCAAAAAATAAAAAAAGTAAAACATTTTTAAAATAAAACTACCATTATCACTGTTTTTTAACCCCTTTAAAACCACTTTACTTTCCATACGTATAGACAACCCTTATCACATCATTTTGGAGTCATTTGCTTAGTTGGACTCCGTGCATTTAAATAGAATCCGTGGAATAGAGGAAAATCTGACTACTTGATTCAACGACTGTACCGCGGTCTATACACAACCGATTGGCATTATCTCTGCTCAGTCAATTAAGATAATGAAATAAAGGCTTTCCGATTATACCACATTGGCTAGATATATATTTATTTACAAATTCAAATGACTGACACAATCAGGGTCAATTTTTTTTGACTCACCTGTAATATCATTATTTTCAGTGTCGGCGATTCCTGCCATGATTTCATTTGGGTTCATGAGGATTTCATCCATTCGTGAATAAAGCGTCCCCCGAACATAATTGAAGCAGCGTTCTGATTGGTAGTAGTGCGTAATTATGTCCCCGCCTAACCCACCTGACCCCAAGATCCCCTTTGACCTCACATGTGTGAGAAGTTCCAAAGCTCGATCCTCCTTCCATTTTTCTTTAAAATCCATTGAGTTATAGACGCTACTACCGTGACTGAAAATTACCCCCTAGATTGACATTTTACTGTCGAGTGTTGCCCTTGCTCAGTAATCTGAATCCTCCTTGCCTCCGTGTGCCTCCTCACTGTTAGTCTGTACACCCTAACAATATGAATAGTAGAATTTTTTGTTGTTCCATAAGTTCAAAATTACTCCTGCATGACCTTTTGACCTCCAATGTGCGGTTACATATGGGGTCACTTATATCCAAATAAGTCAAAAGGTAAAATATTTGGAACTATAAAATATTATTAATATAATATTACCTTAGATTGACACTTAGGGGAAATTTGGATTATTCAGTAGGCTATAATGAATTAATATTCGTTCCTTTTTTTAAGTGATTATTTTTAATTTGCATACATTAATATTCATATCCCTTGACGGAATAAAGGCGCAAACAAAGAAAACGGTAAGTGGAAACGAAATTTTCCCCTAACGTATTATTAGTGAATAAGAAGGGCGAATTTCCCCCCACCCACACATATCTTATACTACCTACACTACTACTAACTATCTACGACTTACTACTACACTATACTAACTACCACTAAAAAAAAACCTAAAACTAAAAACTACTATACTACTATACTACTACTAATATACTACTACTACTACGTACGACAACATAATACTAACACTACTCTACTACTACATTACTACTACATTACCTACTACATTTTACTACTAACTACTACATTAGACTACTATAACTATACTACTCTCTACTACTACATAATCTACCTACACTACTACACATACTACTCCTACTACTTACATTCTACTACTACACAATACTACTACTCCCCGGCTTACTACTACTACTACTACTACATTCTACTACATAGGCCCTACTACTACTACATAATTAGTACTACATACTACTACTTCCTACTACACTCAAACTACCACTACTACTACTTCATCTACTACTTCTACCTACACTACATATTACACTACATACTACAACTACTACTACTGCGACATACATAATCCATACTACTACCAACTGACTACTACATACTACTACAACATACTCTATCATACTATACTTCACATACCACTACTACAATATTACTACGACATACTACAACTACACACTACTACTACTAACATACGACTACTACTAAATCTACAACAATACTTCTACTACCTACTACTACTACATTCTACTACACATATGCCCTGGGAGCTAGGCAGACATTGTAACACATCTCAAGTGCAAATGTTTGAGTGATTTAAATATGTTGACAAAGCCCTGACAGGAGCCCCTGAAACGCGCGATCTTAGTGCTGCAATAATGCCTAAGGAGAGGGGCCAAGACATTATGTGTCCTAACCATAAGGATTCATAAAAGGTATAGTTTTGTACTATCTAACCGCCTAAAGTTGTTTCAGATTTATAATCTAAATACAGCAAAATCAAGAAAGGGTAAATTTCAGTTGGACAGGGGTCAATTTGGAAGTTGAGGGAAAACGTCTTAATTTATTGCATCACATATCCAATTTATCCTAACCTGCTACACCGGCTATAATAATAATAAGAATGTTTAATATAATAAAATAAGATCAACCATGGTAGTGAAATTAAACCATTACTCAAAAGCTGAATTGGCTCACCTTGAGAGCTTTCAGAGAGTACACTTCTCCTTGTTCACCTCTATTAGTAGATGGTATTGATAATGATAAACATAATGTAAATCATTTGTTTTAGCATATTTAACATATAGGATAGTTGGGCCCATATATCTCACGATGAACAAGTAGGTACTTGCCACATTGAGTCGATGACTTTCAGAGAAAATGCTTAAAATTGCTAATACAATCCTTGTCCCAGAAAATTTCCAGATATATGCTAATTGGCACACTACATGTTTAATTTTGTTTTATGTTCTATTTACTCTTTTGTGAATTATAGTTATATAGTGAATTAAATTAAATATACACATCAAATTAAAAAGTACTGTTTTTGTTAGGGGAAAGCGGATTTTCTCGCATCGTTTTGTTTTCACAATTTTGGATTTTTTTTAAAGGAAATTTGATAAAATTATAAAATCCTTGCTGGTTTTGGGAATTTCGTTTTATGTGTAAATAAGTATGTGGGAAGCAAAATTGGCATACAATTTCTAATTTTAGCTTCGAAAAACTGATCTTTGATGTAGGCCTTTCCGCTGGATAGGCCTACATCTATGTCTCTACTAAAACATCTGAAATCTGCATCTGTATTTTACCTGAAATCCCATAAATGTGAAGAAAATTAATTACTTATTACTGCTACTGCTACTACAAATAGTGTGAAAGATAGTAACACAAAATAATTAATAATACATATTGCGAGGGAAAAAAAAAACCCCAAAACATAATAAAGAGTTTATGAAAGCCATTATAAACATCACGAACGTAAAATACATTAATGACCAGAATCTGCAAAATATGGTTATTTTGTTTTAACATTTAACACTAGATTTAGTGTGTGTCATTATAACGACCTTCGAGTGTACAAGTGGGTTACACCAACATAGTCAATTGCATCATAGAAAACACCAATCCAGAACAAATAACTAAAAAATTATAAATGTCAGTTCACCTATTAATTGTATTTAGAGTTTTATTTAAGAATTTATTTGATCATTTAATTGAAAATATATAAAAAACACTGAAAAACACAATTTTAGGGATGTAGTTTTTCCAAATAACACCAATAAAATTGACCTAATTTTTCTTGTTTTTGATTAATTGGGAGTTATGTAGAAATATGACAAGACAGTCTTCATATATCACCTGGCACTAATCCAACTACAACGTACGTGCATGAATTAAGAGAATTATTTGCTATTGCCGCACAAGAATGTCCGTAAAAATGCCAATATTTTTCTTTTCACGACGATACTTTCCTTTGCAGTGTCTGGCAAGGAAGGCTCGGTGAAACGTTCCCGAAAAGGGATCATTCTAATTACCAAATATAGTAACTTAGCTCACCTTTAGTCTATTCGAAAGAATACTTTGGGTGTTATGTTATTTGAACTTATTCAGAATGCATTTTCGACCAAACTGCACATGCAGTTTTCGTATACGGTTCACATAAACGTATGATTAGTTATAGGCCTACACACATACGGTGTGCCATAATTGGCATAGAAACATAGGCCATATATATTTCTATTTTTACAACTAAATTTCCAATTTCCCATTCCATTCATTATTCCATAAAAAATAAAGCAATGACATCAAACACACAAAAACAAACTCATGGAGGAGTGGCAGATACCCCTTACTGCCTGATAATCACTCAACCACTTAAAAATACAAAGACAATAAATACCAAAATGGAAACTGGAGTGGAAAGAAATCTATCAAAGAGGAATCCCAGAAATTGGGAGAAATAATAGCAGAGATTTATATAGCGCCTATGCTATTGGCCTCTAAGGCTTTCACAAATGGTCGCTGATCACTGTGGCCCAGCTATACCATAAACCATTTAGCATCATTTTCTCAAGGGATGCAGCAGATCGGAATCAGCGCTTTTCCTTATCAGCAAACCTACATCGAGATAAAACATCGCAGCCGGGACCAGCTTCCCAATATCGCATGGGTAAATCGGAACAACCAAGCGGTTAATTCTTGTCCAAGGAAATTACAAGATATCTGAATCTCACAGGGCTCGACCGCACGCCTATACGCATGATTGAATGCGACCACTGGAGTCGAGCGCTGACTGATTTGAGCTATCTTGTCACATAATGTGTGGTGAAGATACCTCAAGAGGACTTTCCTATTACATAATTCACGTTCCGTCTTTTGTACCCGCCCTTTTACCCAAAAAAATAATAAATTATTTATTTAATTTGAAATTTACCTTAAATAGCCATATAAATATTCGGCAACACTTACTCAGTACAAATCACCGTTGAGTGTTTTAAAGCTGACTTTAAGCCACACTATTAGATAGATTGAAGTCATGAATATTTCTAATAATATTTTGCTACGCTTAAAATTCGTTATTGTACGTGGGTCTTCAACCAATTACAATGACGTGGTTTATGTTGTACAGCAAGTAGAACCAAATTTTCAAAGTAATGCAAACATTGCCATTTAAGTTCCATTGATAAAAAGACTCACAACTGTGACATTTGTTAATCTATTACTCTAACCGCCCCACTCACTTGGTTCATTTCATCATAGTTTGAATTCAATCGAGCTCGAGCATGTTCGTTTCCTTTTTTCCTTCTTTTTCTATTTGTGTGATTTATAATGGCATGTGTCTTGTTGTTGTTGTTTTGTGTGTGTGGGCGTGGGGGTGTGTGATGTGTGTGCGATGTGTGTATGTGTGTGCATGGGCGAGCAGTGGTGCGTACATGCGTGCGTGCGTGTGTGTGTGTGTTTGTGTGTGTGTGTGCGTGTGGCCTGTGTGGGTGATGTGGGTATGTGTGTGCAGCGCGCAGGTGAGTGTGGTGGTTCACTTTATAAAATCATCAATCTACAAAAAATACATTGAGTACAAAACTCTACAAAATACACAAATAGAACACAAGCTATACCATTTTGTGAGATTTTGTGAGATTCAATGGGGTACGGGTTTAGTAATTCATTGCACATGCTACTTGAAATTAATTATTGAGGTATGAGGTACGATCGTAGCACCGAAGTGAAATTTAAAAAAAAAAATCTGATGTGTACCCTGAAAATGTTGGGTCTTTCCGGACAATGAAAGTGGAATATTGTCCGGTGTACAATCATAACTAGGGATAGTGATCCGCAGACCATACCGCAAATTCTAAAATTTTAAACCTGGCAATTCAACAAAACAAATTAAAATAAAACATACTCTACTTGGACTCGAACCTGGTCCATTCACATCGTAAGTCAGAGAGACCCTTCCGGCTAGACCACGAGGCGGTTGATGACAGCTTCGCGTTTTTATACCCTTATTCACACTTTATTAACATCTGGATTCATTCCTACCTATTGTGTCATACCGAGATAGGACTAAAGTAGCGGAGGACAATGGTACTTTCACTGGTGTAAAGGACTATAGTCCGATTAGAAACTTAGTCCGGTTAAACTACATAAAAACATAGAAACGAATATTGAAGTGAGGACTACTATTTCTAGAGAGAGGGGTCCACGAGGTGAAGACTATTGAACAATGGAAGCCATGGTCGGGGAGAAAATTAGCCACATTTAAGCAAGGACTGTTATTCTAGGAAAACAGGGGCCCCCAAGGGTGAAGACTCTGACCCTAGAAGCCATGGTCAGGAGGACCGCTGGTTCTGTAGTCGGTTAGGATTTGTTCCTAGGGACAGGGGTACCGAAGGCCCATGGTCCCTAGGAACCACATACCCCCGGGCTATATCTCCAGGGGGACTATATCTCCTTCACAGGGACAACGAATCCTATTTACGTGGCACTTTACTGCGAATTTGAACTGGTGTTCGTCTCCTGCCCTACATCATTCAATCAGTTTATCATTGAAGAATTTAAACCATCATGTGGAGCTCCGTATCAAGACCAAAGAATACAAATAATTGTCCACATTGTAGTAGTAAGACCTTTATAGGCTATGTTGTTCTTCAATCGTCTAGTTATCAGAGTTAAGGTAGAAAGTGTAAACCAAAAAAAACATTATGTAAGTGTTAACATTTTTAAATTACTCACAATCACTCTCGAAGTCACTCATCAAATTACCAGCAAATGTAAGTGTTAGAATATTACTTCGATGTGCTCTTACTCAATTTATTTTCAAAACTTGCAATATGATTAATGTTCTTTTAAAATAGTGCAGAGACTCCTTGAAATTCATTATACCTCCAAGAGCTCTTACTTTCAAGCCTTAAGCTATATCGACAGACCAATATTATATGCTTAAGGACTGCAACATGAGCTTAGCCTCTAGCGCAATTAAATAAACACAGTAATCGAAACGAACGAAGCAAACTTTAACAACGCCATTTATGAACCTTGATATTTGCTTATGTCTCTGTTTTTGTACATTAAAACGGACTTTTATTGCATGGATGAAAATGATACTTGCAAGCTTACTTAAAATAGGATAAAGAGAATAATAGCAAGTCGAAATGACAAACATACATACGGAAAATGTCACGTATCATATATCAAGGTATTTTAGTACATTATTCGGACTAAAGGTACATTAAAACTAAATTAACACCTTTATTTTAATTTACGATTACTAGATATTGTCAAAAAGTCTAATTTCTAAAATTGAAGTGTTTTTTCACAATCCCTTTTGGTGTAAAGAACAAAAGTATTTCCTTGTATCGCAAAGTCCCATAAGCCGCTATGTAAAATTCACGCAATTCGAAAAACAGCGGTTGTTCTTGCCAGTCTCATCTTTGGGAGCTTTTGACCTCAGGGGTTGACATCGCCATCCCAGTCAACCACAGCTGTTTGACCCCATGCGTATCGTCTCTTTTATTTTTAAAGCAATTGTAAGCAGTGGCGACACAATTTGGACAACCGATATAAGCAGAAACACGCAAAAATCCTCTGCAAAAATCAGAAAAATCTCTATGCGGGAATCTTGCCATATAGGCCTACAAAGGTCATGATTTGTATGTTATAGCGCCCTCAATTTGCCCATTCTCCATAGACATGTTAAACTAGATTTTAAAGAAAAATCATATTTGGCCGCAATGAAATTTCGTAAAATTTACACAGGATGAAGTCAGTGATACACATAATCCAAATCCAGTTGTCAAAAGTGTGTAGCCGTTAATATTTTTTGTTTAATTCTGGTTTAGTCATAATAAATTAGACTTTCAAACAGCTGTGCTCCATTGGATTAACATGCAAGTGGTGAGATATTTATGTTGAAAACAGTTCAACCATGGCTCAACGAAGAGGTTCGTGTGATCGAAGTGCTCTGTGTGTGTGTGTGTGTGTGTTGTTTACCCTGACCGCCTATCCATGAGTATCATACCGAATCTCTATTTATCAGGGACGGTCTGTACAACTCAGTGGTAGAGGGGTTGGTACATTTTGTGATCCCACTTTATCTGCTCCCAGTTGAATTCAGCAGCCTTGAAGGAATAAAGTACAGTATTCCCTGCACTTTATTCCGTCAAGGCTGCTGAATTCAACTGGGAGCAGACAAAGTGGGGTCACAAAATGTACCAACCCGTGGTAGAGCACTCGCCAAGGAAAGCGAAAGGTCCGGGTTTCGAGTCCCCGTAGAGGCACATGCATCCGAGATTTTTCTCAGATGTGTGCGCCTGTGCATGCTATAATTGTTCTAGTGCGCGATGCGTGTTTCTTTTTCAGCCTTATTGATTAGTTTAATGTTAAGAAATATGAAGTAAGCATCAATAATAATCTCGTGTACTAGTTTGTTTGCAGTGTATGAGCGTAAGCCTTATATAGCTTGTTAATTTATATAGTTAAATTGGAGTAGCCACCCTTTAAATGTAAAGAAATTGAATTCATGCCAATTCACATGTCCAGGATGCAGAGCATACTGGAAAATGTAAGTTGTAAGAAATTGGATTTGATGTTCTCTTGCTCTCCTTAAAAGTTATATTAACTTATCTATAAGAGCTGTATTTTCGCCTTTAAGCTGTTTCGACAGACCAATATCTGCTTATGGACTGCAACATGAGCTTAGCCTCTAGCGCAATTAAATGACCACAGTAATCGCAGCGATCGAAGCAAACTTGATGAACCTTGATATTTGCTTATGTCTCTGTTTTTGGACATTAAACCGGGCTAAAACGGATAGAAAATGACACTTGCAGGTTTACTTAAGATGCGATAAAAAGAGTTATGGCAAGTCAAAATGACAAAGATGCATACGGAAAATGTCAAATGTCAATGTAAAATGATTGATATTTTGATTTGAGCACATTATTGAGCACATATTTCTGATAATGGACAGGCTAAATGTAATTATTTTAATTTATCACCTTTTAGTTTATGGTTCTTTGGATATTGTCGAAAAAAATATTATTTAATAGCCTTTTTTGATGTTATGAGCAAATGTTTGTCTTGCACTCTATCATAAGCCACTATGTGAAATTAAAATAGAAAGAGGGAAGAAGGGAGGCTCCCCCAACCAACTTCAAGCCTGTCCCTCAGTTTCCCCGGTAAAATCCAACAAATTCCAAGATCGTCACTTTTGGGAGACAAATTGCGCTAATATTAAGATTTCTGCACTCTCTGAAAGTCGCTTCCCCACACATTCCCTAAATGAAAAAAAAAAAAAAACACCATCATCATCATCGGCATTACCGTCATCATCATCATTTCGTCGTCATCCTAGAAATTTTATTCCACTTATCAGCAATAGCATATGTACGATTTGTAACACCCTGCTTATCGGACATTTTTACAAGTGTAAAGCCGGAAAATGGTATATAATGGTTGTTTGTTTGTAGCAAATCAAAGTTGTCAGCCATTGTAGTCCAGCCGTAGAACCACAGACCTTGCATATAACCTTGCAAAAGAGTCTGTACGAAATTTTTTAATGGTTTCTAGGACACATTGGCCTGCTGATTCCAAATCTTGATGATGCAACTTTGGAATCCTGGAGCATTTTGAGATAGGGGTAAATCAACAGGGGTCAAATTTCTAAATGTTTCATACATGTGTACACACCTTTTACCCCGTGTGAAACATTTAAATTTCCCCTGTTAATTTACCCCTTTCCCTGTTAATTTACACCTTTCTCTATCTCAAAATGCTCAAGGATCACAAAATTGCATCATCAAGATCTGGAATTAGCAGCTTAATGTTGCCCAGAAAGTATCGAAACATTTTGTACAGACTCTTTTGCAAGGTCATATAGATCTACCACAGGGCGGAACTAACAAACAGTTATATCAGTCTTATGTTTATATCAAGCAATACTTTTTCATTTCAGACATCTTTAATTTTAGACATCTTTAACGAGGGTAACACCAATCAGTAATCAAGTAGTACGGGCCCTCTGAAAACAGTTGGAGTTGGAAATTCAATTCCAGTGTAAGAATTTTTTAAAGATCTTACTTGATTTGTTTTGAGATATTGTTTCTCTGTTCATTGACTTAACTGCAGCCACCCAAGAATGTAAACGTATACATAAAGAAAAGCGTGAGGACTAATGAACCCATAAAACAGAGCGTTGTCACGTTTTGTGCACATTTTAAATTATATCTTGGTGACGCTCTGTTAATCCAACCTGATTTGCCTTACAGGTTTGTAAGATAATATTTTGTAGGTTTGTGTAATTTTCAAGAATGCACTGTTTATTTACAACTTGTACATGATTTGGATATTTGGCAAAAAAGTACACTATAACGTACGCGTCAATTGTCAAAAGATGGTGACCAAGCCTCTTTCAAAGCAACTCACTTAAATGAATCAAAATAGATTAGCGCAATACAGGTAATAATATAGAACTGTACCACCTTTAACTTGGACTTGACAATATAATGAAATTGAGTACAACTGTTTTGCTCTTAAAGTGACAGGAGGAGATTTTTTGAGGATACAAATTTCTCTCAAATTGCACTTGATCGATTGTAGACCACCTACCGAGAACGTTTCGAAGGTTTATTGGAGAAACAAGCACGAAAGAAAACCGCAAACCTTGTTTTGAACTGCTATCCTAATCGTCCCCGTAGGAAACCATGCTTTGAATTTCTGTCGTGCACGACAGAAATTACTAAATCATCATCTTATTACATAAAGACGGCGTATTCGGATTATTCACTTCAGGTGTGATCTAATACATTAGAAAGCATTCCAAATATACAAAAAACCTGGGTTGGAAAAAAAATTAGGGCGCTTCTCTCTGGAAATGTCCTCATATCTCTGTAGGTAACCTGTAAAGCAAATCTAATGAAATTGAGACCATAGTATGCACCAGGTTCGTTATTTAGCGACTTTAGGTTATTTCTGGTCTGTTGTTCCATCAGCGTAAAACGCACCGATTCACAAGCAACGTACTTCGCGCGTTACCTCTTTCAACATTGAACTGAGTAGAGTATCTGGTACGTCACCTCTTCAAGAAATGAACGACACTCATTCATCATAATAGAAATTCACTCTTATCTCTCTCCATATCCGCCCACATGAGATATTGTAAGTGGTCATTTGGTTCATATTTCATCCAAGACTAAGGTTAATAGGAAAATAAAAGCCCTCTCTAGGATAGCACTAACAGTGTAATTCATCATACTTGAAATGCGTTTTCCGTGTTTTGTAGACAGGTGTAAACCTCAAGACATGGGTCTTTAACGCCATTGTCGTACGTTTACCTACACTGTTAAAAGTGATCTTAAAATAACAGCGTTTTGACTGTTAGCCGGGACTCAAAACGTGCAAATAACTGTAAAAAGGGACTCGAAACGTGCAAATGACTGTAAAAAAACGTGGTTTTAACTGTTGTGAGTCCCAGCTGCCAGTCAAATCGCTGTTATTTTAATGAACATTTTTAACAGTGTATGTATTTATTATTAAGTTACGCAAACTCCTTGCGGATCATAAAGTACATTATATAATACATATGCTTTACGAATGGTCAACAGAACTGAAAGGTATATCTCTTACATCATGTCAACGAGAATTGAATTCGTGAATTGATTATCTTGCTTGACTGTTTTCAAAATAACTGACGTTGACGCTTTGAAGGCGGCGGCTAATGAAAAGTAGCCAGAGTTTTTGTTTTTACCTTGTTTTTATTTCTATTTTAAAGTATACTTTTGTTATGGAGGTGGGTGGCAGGAGTATCTTTAACTCATCGGTGGGGCAAATGTTTTATTTCCATTCCGGTCCCTAGTCATTAGATTTCCTGGGGCATATATTTTTTTCAGAAAACTTCCATACCGATATAAATCTAATGGTGCGTTCATAAAGCCAGGTATTACAGCAGACGCTTGGTCGTAGCATGATCAAGAAATATGGACTATTTCCAATAGTCCATATTTTGTAGATAGCAACACGGCACACGTTGTCCGTATGAAATTTCATGAAGAGATGGTTCTAAAATGATCACGGTGAGAACTGGATTAGTCCCTGTGGGACCAACTTACACGGAAGAAAGCGAATCAACCTTTGGGCAATGGAAACTGTATACATAATGGCATTCTCAGGTCCAATTTGGGCCATGTCAGGAGCGTCCGTATGATACACGTGGCCCTGAATCAGCTTACTCAGTTGAATAAATCCTGACACCAACACAAGCCATTACCAATGACTTGTGGATAGGCTAAGAAGAAGAGGTCCAATTGTAGATCCCTGAGGCACTCCGAAACATGCTAGACGATGTCGCGTTGCCAACGTACACAGTTCTCACACATGTAGCACTTAATCCATTATCAGGCAACTACGGCTGATACCACAACATTTTCCTAGTTCTTATAGTAACACGGAAAGATCTATGATGTCAAATCAAGCAAAGGAGAAACAATATATTTAGACTATGGGACATAGTCTATGCTGGGTTGTGTAGTTGTCCCCATCGAGGGGCTAAGGGGAACCCAAGTTTAAATTCCAATAAAATTTATTAAAATCGATAACCGTCTGTTCCCGCAAATAAAACTGGCACATTTTCTTGGAAATGAATAAAATGTCACTTCAATTTATTTCCCCCAGTATCAGTGGACCCCAATAGATAACACTAGAATTCAGGCCAAACAATGGAGCTAACGATAATCAATTACCGACACAAGTAGTATGTGGTATAGAAAAACACTTCAGATTCCTTTTCATCTGGAGTGAAGGACCATTGTTATATTGTCTCGCGGTTGAAGAGATTCAGGTGTTACCGATTTAGACGAAGTATTTTTAATGACGTAAGCACAACATACTTATCTTCATTCACATATAAGTAAATCTTTGAGGCCTTCTATCGTGGCGTGTTTCAATTGACTATTGACCATATTTTTCATCATTTATTCGAAAAGGAAGAAAGACAAACAAACATCATGACAGAATGTTGCTGGGTAAGCTTTGACCTAACAACTTGTGCAGACTAAATCCGTAAAGCTATTGCGTAACTACATTTCTATTCAATTTTACGCGTTTCATTTCAGAATAAAACTTAGGGTCAACGACCTATCTTATAATGTAAACTGGATTATATTGTGAAAGAGGCCGGGTATTTTGTTACTCAACACGAATCGTGTAGGTGGATTAAACACCTGACTATACACAATGGCTCCGCGTACCGGGCCATTGTAATATTTTTAGTTAATGGTTTGATGAAAGTATTACATATCCATGGTTCACGATATGGGGAAAGAGGAACTTGAGGTGATATTTTATTCATTTTCAAGAAAAGTCCAGTTTTAGAAGCAGCAGGAATTCTACAAATCACAAGACTTTTCAAAATTTTGAAATTAAACTTGGTTTTCCGTAGCCTCCCGTGGGGGGGACAACAGAATTTGTATATAGTTGGTTGTTTGGTGACGCCAAAATAGTATAATTACTCTGTACGCGCGGTCAAAGCAATCTCTGTCGAATGTTCCTTGCCTGTAGATAATATTGCGGTGTTGGAGTAATACCGCATGCATGCTTACTTATTTTGCTAATGAAGCGTAGCTTAGACAATGAACTGTCGTCATGAAATACATTAGTGTCCGAAGATAGTTTCTGTGAGAAAAAATATTAAAAGAAGAAAGAGAAAAGGATCACAAGAGGCTGTGTCTCTAACCTCGGGAAACGGTTTCAAGTAGTTTTTATCTTTTAACCATGAGAGCATTTCGGCTTTCTACTAAGAAAATTACGACGCTATCATAAGCTTACAAAAAACATACAAATAACTCCAACTAAAGACCGACACAATATTGATTTTTATAAGCAAACAAAATCGCATGAGCAATTTTATTTGTTTTCAAATGAAGAGAATCGAAATGTAATATGCCCCCAAATAATATTAGCGGTCACCTTAAGGGCAAATTATGATTTGGTTCTATGTATAATTCACAAGCGCTTTATCATGTTTATTGTACAAGAAGCGCGATTCTATACTCAGATTTTATAAAAATTGTATCACCACCAAAGGTGCACATTTTGAAAAGAAACCCGGAAGTATCGATACCGCGTCATCTCTTCATTATGCTAGTTGTTCAAACCTTTAAACACTTACCTTATAGCAATGAGGTCTACATTTCATGGTAGTAAACGTAATAGAAAACCTCTGCTAATTATGTTTCTTGCATTATTTTACCATACCTCTGGGAACTTGTGATATTTTAATGCCGAAATACTTCACTGACACACGTTGAACGTTGGTTAAGTAAATTGTGCAATTAGAAACGTGGCGTGGTTGATAATAATGCTGAAAGTTGTTTCTTGGTTGTGACGGAGTTTTAAATCTACTGCACATAAGCAATTACTTAATGTTGAGCGTTCCGCAATTAAATGCATGACTGAACACTCAAACATCGACACGTAAGGTAGTCTTTACGTTTGGTTTGTGTGTGCTCTGTATTAAGAATTCTAAGAATGAAGAATAAAGAATGAGAATGAAGTGGTTCATCCTTCATGTAAGACTGCACGGAATTAGCCTAGCACGAAATCTTCTATAAAAGGATCAAAGGATTACAAGTATTGTACAGCTTTATTCCGTAAAAGAGTCTTTACTCTAGTCTAACTCATTAATATCTTACACCAAGGACACACCGATAAAGTGTCCTTCAGAGAGTATTAAAGTTTGAATTTTATATTCTTTGATGTTTTTGTTCCGCTTTCTTTCCTTCTGTTCTTAAATTGAGAAACCTACAGAGATAAGTTTATAAGTTTATCTCCTCTGGTAGTAGTGTCCCACGTAATTGTTTATTCTCCTACCATAGAGCTTAAAATAGTGAAACTTTAACTACAGGGGCACTTGTATTCAAAGGTGAATGTGATGCCTGAACATGGACGTATAAAATACACCCTAAACAAGTATTTCCACCGACTAAAACATACCCTAAGCAAGTATTTTTGTCTGTTTTAGCTACAATAAATAATAAATAAGTACTTTCCTCCCTTAAAAACAGTAAGCAATGCATTGTGTCGTTAATATACCCTTTGTTATCTTGGTTTGCGTTACAATCTTTTTGATCCTCTCTGCTTAATTTTAGCATTTACATACCCTAAACCGTACATCATAATTTCATCAGGGTTTAAGAAAAACATTACCCTTTGTCCCCATTTTGGCTGTTTTTGGACCCCTAATCATGTACGCGTGTACATCGCCTGTTGGAAAAGGACACCCTTTTTAACGCTTTGTTCTTGTTCACGCATCAACCAACCTTTGGCCCCCCCGGGCGTTTAGCTAAATTCAACATTTTTAATAATGAAGGAAGTAGCTCTATATTGAAAGTTGTCCAGTGTGTACTAAGTTGACCTCCGATATAAAGTACCAAGTGGCCCTCCAATTTGAAAATCGTCCCGCCGCGCTGGCGACAGACCCTCTTAGGTCCATGGCCCGATCGCTGGATAGCCTCGTCCCCAGAGTCCCAGATTTTTAACCGCCAGGAAGTGGTCAAAATTTTGGTACTCAAAGAAACTAACTATTTTTTCTCCCTCTCATTTACGCCTGTGAATCGTAGGGCCCAAGATGTTTTGTTTTTGTGGAAGTTATGACGAAATGTACCCCCATTTTGGTCGACCAATATAATATTACAGATACCCCTATGGGCTTATAAAATCAACGTTTTTAGCTCCTCGCCATCAACGGAATGAAATAATCGGCGCGAAACTTTACAGCGGGGTTTTGGAGTGAAGGCCAATCCCTATCAGATGAAACTTCATATCCTTAAATCGGGTGATCCCCCTTTAATGCAGAGTGGTCTAAAAATGTTTACCTTTTTGTCTGCGAATTTCTCTAAAGTGAGTGCACGTATCAATTTTTTTGAAGACATTTATTAACTACAATCCCTTTTGTTTAGAAAAACTTACAGTGAAAACGGGTTAAAACCAAAGCTCAATAACAAAATGGGCGGTCGTTGAGATGTCAAAACTACGTTGGCACACAGTACAAGTTCTATGACAACTCAGTAAACATCAAACCATTGCGTTACTGTATGCCTAACTCACGTTACAAACTACTGACCACCCTTCAAGTTTGTGTGAAGTGTTTACCGTTTGAAATTGAATAAGAGAAAAATGAACTATGAAACTGAACCAAAGAGACACTTGAATCACTTGAATACACTTGAAAATGTTCATTTACATATTAATTAAGTTGGTTAAGTTTCTTCCGCTATTTCGTTTTGAATTTGTTTGATTTGTTTGCGTTGGTTGTTGTTTTATAATTTGTTTTATATGGAATTATTATTTTATCCTGGAATCTTTTTCTGAACATGCATTTTGTTTGTTTGCTTTCGTTTTACTTTTTTAATTTATTGTTTTATTTTGAATTATTATTATTATTACTTTATTCCCTCCTCTCACTGAAACATTTTACTATACTACGTGAATAAAAAAATGTGCAAGGATTAAAGATGATCTTGACCTTAATGCAATCACTATATCATAGATTTGTTGTTGTTTTTATAAAACACATCTAATATACTTCCAAAGTTGAAAAAAATGAAAGAAATCGATTAAATAATAAGCCAGATATGACCAATTTTGTAAGCACACCCCTTTTTTTCGCCATTCCTATGGGATTTACACACATTAAACTTGTGTTTGTGAGAATGTACAATATCAATATCATGATGCCTTTGTCAACTTAATGCTACATTTTCTTGATTATTTCAACTACAGATTAATCAATGAATTTATTTATACCAATGTGCCAACTGATATGACGAATCCAAACACCAATTCACCTGTTGCAGAGCAAGAAAACAAGATCTTCCCATTGTTTAGGATATTGCAAAGAGTTTAGTCCCTTTAATTGGCATAACTTGTATCTATACCTGCATTACAGTAGTAGTGTTGAAACCCTTTTCATTTACACATCAAGATTAATTGGGTGAGATTTTGTGTGAAAATTCAAATTCTTTTTGAAGACCAATGAAGGAGATTATGACTATTCATATATCAATTAAACAAAATAGCATGGGTCATCATTACTTTCATGTATATCATACATTGACGTATTCTTGCTTAACTCTGTAAATCCCATTGGAATGGAGGAAAATAGGTGTGCTTACAAAATTGGTCATATCAGGCTTATTTTTAACCGTTTTCATTTATTTTTTTCAACATTTGGAAGTATGTTAGATTTACTTTAATAAACCACAAATCTAATGATTTGGTGGTTTTATCAAGGTCACAGTCATTGTCATCGCCCTTGCAACATTTTTTTTTGATTCACGTAGTATTACCCAATCCTAAAAAACATAAATCAACAACAACAACAACTACAACAACAACAGTATTTATTTAGAATTTTCTTTTTTGTACAATTTGTTTTTAATTTGATTTGTTTGCTTTTGTTGTTGAATATCATTTGTTTGCTTGGTTTTTAATTTTGTCTGCCTTTTCTGTCTATTCCTTCCATTCTGCATTTCTGCCGATTTGGCCTTTTCTGCCATTATGCTTTTTTGCCCATTGTGCTTATTCTGCCCATTCTACTCTTTCTGTTCTGCCTATTCTATAGTCCATTTGTCTACCTCCGTGCAGTGAGGTCATAACCTTGACGCAGCTTTTACGCACGCGTCAAGATATGCCGTCTTTGTGTGCGCGTGTAAAAACGCCGTCGCTTTAGTCCAGCGCGCGCGGTTTACTCGGGCGACCATCAAATTACGCGCTGACGTCACTGCACCGGAGGTAGGGAAATGGAGTATAGTTTCTGTTCATTCTGCTCATTCCGTTTTTTCGCCTTTTCCACCAACCGTATGTATTACAATAACACAAAGAGAGAGAGAGAGTCATATGTGCCAATAGTCTTGCACAAATAAGAAGATATCAATGTTAAGGATCAGCTTATCTCTATTACTCTTGACAATAAACCCGACAATTGATGATTCAAAAACATGAAGAAATCATGATATAACTACTGAATATCCAAAGGTCAGGGGCGTACCCTAAGACTGAAGGATCTCGGGGTGCGGGGGACCTCTGATAAGTAAAAATAGGCTGATTTTGTATATTGATTTGCAAATCCTGAGGGTGCTCGTACTGCCTCCGCACCCGGGCTGGATACGCTGGTGAAAGGTTGGAAGTATTCAATTTGCTTGTACCTGTGAGCTACATCATGTTCATCCATCAAAGCTGCAGTTCAATGAATTGCATTATGGATGAATATCGACTGAACTTGGGTGTTTGATTATCATAAATAAAACCACAAATCCAGGGGGATGATGCATTTTCTATAATTCTAATCAATGCAAGTTACTGAATTTTCGACATACAGGGTGAGTAAAAAAACTTGACCCTGATTGTGTCCGCCATTCTTAAGTAACATATATCTAACATATGTGATATCAATTAAAAGCTTAGTTCATTATCTTTGATTTGCTGCAAAGATCATTCACATCGGTTAGGTATAGACCGAGGTACAGTCGTTTGGATCAAGTAGTCTGTTTTGCGCTTTGTCCACAAATTTACTTTAAAATGAACGGCGTTCAGCAAAGGAAATCAGTGTACAAAAGAAAATCGGGTTATTATTGACTGCAGAAAAAATGTGATGCTATTTAACCCCACCAAATTCAGTCACAGTTTACCGTCGATGCCCTCATAACATTTCTTCGTCCTCATCACTCATAACAATAAAGTAACTTTATACATGTATCAGTATTTGGATGGATTGAATGAATCATGCCATGTGAAGGAACAGACATCGGTGACAACCTTTTGAGGTTTAAAATATTGTCTACATTTGTATACTAAAATATGGCACATCTTGAAAAAAGGTGTTTCAAATAAACCTTACCATTATCACTGGCTTTTACAGCTTTAAGATACTACTTTATTTGACGTTAACATAGACATACTCTTTTCATCATTTGAGGAGTTCATTTGCTTAGCTGGCCGCCGCGCCGTGCATTCAAATGGGAATCCGTGGATGGGGGAAAAGCTGATTACTTTATTCAACTGACTGTAGCTCGGTCTATACTTACCGATTGGAATTATCTTTGCAGCAAATTAAAGATAATGAAATAGGCTTTCCGATGATACCACACATGTTAGATATATGTCATTTAAAAATGCAAAATGGCGGACACAATCCGGGTCAATTTTTTTTGACTCACCGTACTTTGCATATGACCTTAGGATAGCGATTTGTTATTATATTTTAATCCTATCATAAATATTACATATACAAGAACAAAAATGATATTAAAAGTAGTTGGCATTGAACTTGTTATGTCAAAGACGCTAGATATAATTTGAAACTACTTGGTATTCTAGGTTGGTAAACATGAGTAAAAAATAATCTTTCCATAGAGGCATCCAAATTGGAAGCCTTTCAATTGTGATGCCTCTAGTGAAAGATCATTTTCTACTAACGCGAGATTACTCGGGCTATTGAATTAATCAAACTCCCAGGAGAAATTCCCCGGTGGTATTCAAAGCCAAAAAAGCACTCCTTTTTACAAATTCGCTTTCATTACACAGCTCTTATCCTTGCAAGCCCGTGTCTGCACCCTTTTTAGATGGCGCCTCTGGGATGGTATAACTTTAAAAGAGGTGAATTTCGTGATTTAAAAATATATGCAGTCTGATCGTTCGATTCTCTTCAATATGACACCCAACATGCATATGACAGATGTGTATCCCCCTGAATAAATTGAGATTTGTTATTGCACCTCTAATGCTATATCATAAATATTGCATGTACAGTATATACAAGAACAAAGATGACATTAAAAGTAGGCAGTATTGAACTTATTATGGAACAATCAGGGCAAATTCCCTCGGTCGTATCAAAAGCCAAAGAACACTCTTTCACGAGTTTGATGTCATTACACAGGTTCTATGTTTGAAAGACCGTGTCCATTTTAATTTTTGTTTAAGATGGTGCCTCTAGGATGGTGTAACTTCAGAACAGGTAAATATAGTGATTTAAAAATATTTGCATGATGATCCTTTGATTCTTTTCCAAATGGCACTCAACATGGCATATGACAGACGTTATCCCCTGAATAATTAACATCTTGGGTGCACCCACGTTCTAAACACTTGGATCTGATTGAATATGTTATTGTCAGGAAGGGAGACAGGCACGGCATTCGTGTGACAAAGGCTATGTGTGGGGCCGAGTGCCGGAATGACCATCGACTTATTTTGTCTGAACTCAACATCCGTAACAAACCTTCTCAACGTCCTCAGGCAAGAAAACTGTCAAACGTATTTATGTTATAGGATTGAGGAATGAAGGCGAACGCCAGTACTTTGCTGTGTCTCGGATTCTGGAACTGTTGAAGATGACTGGTCATCTCTCAGAGATATGACATACGCTACAGCACAGACAACACTTGGTACCACGAAATGCAAACATCAAGACTGGTTTGATGAAAATGATGTTGAACTTCAGGCACTTCTTGATAAGAAACACCAGCTTCACAGAACATACCTAAATAACAAAAGCTCACCATCAAGAAAGCAGCCTTCTGTAATATCCGTAGAACAGTCCAGTGCAGACTTAGAATAATGAAAGATAGCTCATTAAAAACAAAGCAAAGGAGATACAGATGCATGCTGACAGGAAAAATGCTAAATTGTTCTATGATGTACTCAAATCAGTCTATGGGCCTCAACAAACAGTGATGATGGAACTACACTACTTACTGACAAAGAGTAAATCCTTGACTGATTGGCAGAGCATTTCAATATGGTCCTCAACCGTCCTTCATCAATAAATGATCAAGCCAAATTTAGACTGCCTAGGTAGATACTAACACCTCTATTGCTGCACAACCTACCCTTGAAGAAACCAGCTGCCTTTGGTTAAGTGGTAAGGCGCGTGGACCTGATGCAATACCTACAGAAATCTACAAGGCCGGCGGACCTTGTCTGGTGGAAAAGCTCACCAAACTCTTCCAGGCTATGTGGAGTCAAGAAACAATTCCGGAAGACTTCAAGCAAAAGAAAGGAAACCTGCGACAACCACAGAGGAATATCCCTGTTATCAATTGCTGGAAAGATGGTGGCTATGGTCTTTCTCAATCGCCTTGTTGATCACTTGGGTCAAGGTCTTCTTCCAGAGAGTCAATGTGGCATCAGAAAGGATGGTGGAACCACTGACATGGTCTTTGCAGCTTGTCAGCTCCATGAGAAGTATCAGGAACAAAACTCCGACCTCTACCTGACTTTCATTGACTTAACCAAGGCGTTCGATTCGGTCAGCCGTGAGGGCCATTGGAAAATCATGGCCAATGGTGCGTCAATTCTACGACGCGACGGTATGATGGTGATGCGATGGAGCAGATGCCTTCCGCAACGGCTGTCCTGGGATTAGTATCAACTATCGTTATGATGGCAAACTGTTCAAACTGAGACGGCTTCAGGCTAAAACCAAAATAGTCGAATCATCAGCCCGTGACTTCTTGTTTGCTTATGACTGTGCCCTATCTGATGGCACAAATTGTGATATGCAGCACAGCATGGACCTGTTCACATTTGTCTGTGACAACTTTAGCTTGACCATCAGCACAAAAAGATTGAAGTCATGTACCAACCTGCTCCTGGCAAGCCATATGTGAAACCATCTATCACTGTTAAAGATTGACAGCGGTTGATAAGTTCACATATATGGGGAGCACCTTGGCTCGTGATGTGCTCATTGATGATGAAATGTCTAGGAATGGTCAGGATCCGATTCTCTTGCTATCCCTCAGTTTTGAAACTTGGAGAGTGTACCAACGCCATTCTAGGAAATTAAATCACTTCCCTCTGACCTGTCTGAGAAGGATACTGAAGATCAAGTGGCAGGACAAAGTCCCGGATATGGACGTCCTCACTCGTGCTGGTATGCCAAATATCTACACCATCTTGAAGAATCACAGCTTAGATGGGTTGGTCACGTGACCAGAATGCCTCCCAGAATGCCAGGATGTCTCCCCAAGAAAACCTTCTGTGGTGATCTGAAGACAGGAAATCGTTGACGTGATTGACAGAAGAAGCGTTTAAAAGATACACTCAAGTAAGAGTCTGTGCATTTTCATGCATAACGTCAACAAGAGCTTCAGCGTAGACGTGAAGAGTTGGGAAAGCCTAGCCTAAGATCGCCCCACATAGCGCAGCCTTATCAAAGATGGTGCTGAAACATCATAATCTCACAGAATCGACAAGATTGAGACTAAAAGGTAGAAGCGCAAGTCGAGAATCAACTCCATAGCATCGGGCAGTACTCCTTCCATCCTGACAATCATTTTTGCGAAAATGACGTTAAAAATCTGACGATGATGGTGCTGAAAAAATCTGACATAGAAGATGGTGCTGAAACATCGGAATCTCACAGAATCGGCAAGGTTGAGACTAAAAGGTAGAAGCGCAAGTCGAGAATCAACTCCATAGCATCGGGCAGTACTCCTTCCATCGAATGTCCTGTATGTCACATGACTTTTCCATGCTCAAATTGGTCTCATCAGCAATATGCGCACCCACAAAACTTAGTCATCTTCTTAAATTATTTGTCTTGTCACGACCATCTTCATCACTTATGGACAAACGAAAGAACGATCCCCTGAATAATTTCCCAAGGTTTGCATGCTTTGCAGTTTTGTGGGTGTTAAAATAAATTTTCTTTTGAGCATTCAAACCAGAGAATTATATCATTAATATCCGGGTTGGGAAATTTCAGTCTTTAGTCACAGAACTACTAGTATTACTGTTAACGTTTTAACGAGTACCTCGCCACCGTTGATCCACTTAGTCATAAAAGACGATGGCTTCAGGAACGATATACCATCGATATACTTTTGTATGACATTAAGATAGAGATTTGATATTAAACCGCTAATCCTCCATCATAAATATTGCCTGTGCAAGAACAAAAATGACATTAAAAGTAGTTGATATTGAACTTGTTAACTCAAAAACACAAGGTGTAGTTTACTTGCACTAATAGTGGAATCCAATTTGGATTTCTAGAGATTACTTTCAATTTCGATTGTTGATGATGGAAAAGACTTTCAAATATCGTGCTAAAGTTCATGTTCCCAATACACTTAAGACATTTGATTCAACATTGCAACACTGTTTGTGAATGTGTTAAACTAGAACTTGCAGCTTTCTTTACATAACCTTTGATCTTGTCGTCATAATATACTCTCTAAATTTCTTAGATTAAAAAATAGTCTAATTTGATTGCTATCAGGGACAAATCTAAAGTTTAGATTAAAATTTTAATCAAAATACATTGAAATATAATCTAATAGATTGAACATTTTAATCAAATTTTAGATTTATCCTCCGTTTTAATCTAAAAAATTTAGAGAATAGAATATCACTCCCAACCAAATAAAGAGAGTAGTAAGCTGCAAGTATTCCATTTTACCTGCCACTAAAACTAAATTACTAATTTAATGCCTGCCATTGTTGGGAACGGAGTTATAAGATAAGGCAATTTTTGAGCATTACATGTATAACCTGACACATCAGTCATGTCTAGTATATAGAAAGACACCGTTTTGGTTTTTATATGATTTGTAAGTGAATCGATTAAGTTACTCTGTTTACAACAGTAATATACAAATATTGAATGCCTAAGAGTGCGATAGTAAAACATATATCGTGAAGTCAAGTTTTGACTTTTCTATTTCACTAGACGAAGCCGAGTGAAATGGGACAGTCAAAATTTGACCGAATGATATATTTTTACTATTGCACGAATATAAGCAGTCAATATTTGTTTTATATCATGATATCACCTAGTTTCTTTTCATGCCATACGATAGTATACAAATATTTAATGATCATGAGGGATCTTGTTGAATCTATTGGCCCCCGAGGTGAACTGGAGAGCGTGGGGTACTATTTTCCCGAGACCGAAGGTCTGATGGAAAAACATACCCCACGCCCGCCAGTTCACCGAGGGGACCAATAGATTCCACAAAGATCCCGAATAAGATCATTAAATATTTGTTTTATATCCTTCATGATAATATTTTTTGTTCATTGATTGGTTAAAAGTGAAACTGAGCCTGAGGCCTACTTAACAAAAAGTAGGCCTTGCCTGTACTGTACTCTGTAGCCTGTAGGCTAGGCTAGGGTTAAGCCGGCTAGGCAAGAGCTTGAGCTTTGACTGCCTTTAAGTTTTAGACAGAGGAAAGTCCGCCCCACTTACGATATCAACACCTTTTTCAGTAAATAAATGACGCTGAAGTCCGTACCGAATTTACTCCCAGAATTTACTGCATTCACCTTCTTTCTCTTTCCGTGCACAGTCATGCCACATGATGCAGCGTTGACATGGTTGAGATCAGCGTTGTCCATTCCATGGCATTAAAATAAAAATCACCGCGGGAATCACCGGTGTTAATCCTTACACAACTCCTCGAACACTGACAGAACATACGTAATTACTTTCTTTGTATTCTCACTATCCGTGCAGAAGGTTTCCCACCGGTGTTATTTGCAACTGGGCGCAGCCATGTTGTTGCTAGGGGTGTCGACGAAATAGCCTCAACAATGCGTCAAAGTGCATTTTAGAGCAATAACAATACAAACGTACACATACGTTGAGAAATACAAGTAAGAGTCTGTGCATTTTCATGCATAACGTCAACAGTGGTATTGACCACAGCGAAAGAACCGATAAAGGAACTGATAACACGGGTATCGAGGCTAGAGGGAAATAGGCGCCTATTTCCCTCTGACGTCAGAGGGAAAATAGGCGTCAATTTCCCTGTGATCTCTCTTTCGCTCTCTTTCTCGCAAATAATTAAACTATTTGTGGTCATGTGACGCACTTTTAACCAATCAATGTCAAATTCAAAATTTGACATTGTTATATATATTTACGATTCCACGCACTAGGCATTCAATATTTGTATACTATCACATGGCTGAAATCAACTGCAATCATGGTATAACACGTAATATGTCAAACCTGGGTAATCAAGATTTTTTAATCCTTTTTCTGCATGAACTTTGAAATTGACTATGCAATAATCATACATCAATTATACTTTTAAAATACAATTGATGGAAGCATTTTCAAGCCTTGCTACTTCACGTCATTTGTCTCTTGTGGCGACTTGGAAACCAAATATAAAATAAAATATACTTACAAAGGCATGGCAACACTTAACAGGTAATTCATCATGTTGGAAGTGTCATGTTGACTTGTACATAGCAGAAAAAACACTTTATCACGAGAATATTTGAACCTTAGCCTCATTTGTCAATGTCTAGAAAAATAAAGTCCCAATTACAACTTTGGCTTTTCAAACTGAACGCAAGTGTTATGGTAACTTACATTTCAAAGAGTGATTCGTCGTACTTGAAGTATGAAATTTTGGATATATGTACGCACTGTTAAAATGTGCATTAAAATAACGGCGTTTTGACTGGCAGCTGGGACGTTGTTTTACCGTTATTTGCACGTTTCGAGACCTTTTTTACAGTTATTTGCACGTTTCGAGTCCCGGCTGACAGTCAAAACGACGTTTTTTAAGAACATTTTAACAGTGCGGATATCGGATGCCTTTAAAGTGTAATAAATGTTAACATGCGTGTGCACAATTCATTTGGAGAATATTTAAATTGAAACAAGTCTGTAATTTTGATATCGGATATATTGTAGAAGATACGCCCTTAATCATTTCTGCGAAGGTTTTTGATTGGGTTCATTAACTAATTTTATCCCCATAAGAACCAAACCACTAACAGACGATATTATGGCGAGGCTCAATGCCAAACTTAACTTTGTCATTGCTTGACTGATTGATACGCCTTGGGGGGGGGGGGGGGGCATTTACGCGGAGAGGGGAGAATTTGAGGGGAATGCAAAAACAAATTTATAAGCAAGAAGGGCGACATGAAAATTTTTATCAAGAAGAGACATGGAGGGAATACAAAATTTTCGCCGAAAGAGTTGAAATCCTCCATTCTCCTTGGCGTAAATAAAGACCGCTCACTTGAGGGGAGTCTAGCAGAGAAACAATATTCATACGTATTAAATTGAAATAAATACTTCAATAATTTCCACTTATTTGAAAAATGGGTATGTTTAGAATTAACGGAGCGGCCGAGTTTTGAAAAGTGCTATAGTTTTTCGAGTTACCCCTCCCCTCGGTACAACAAAACACAACCACTTTTATTTGAAGGATAAATATATGAGATTTAAGAAAATGATGGTTGTAGATGAAATATTTGGTGGCAGGGATGATTTCTGGGCCGAGAAATGCATTTTGGGCTGCAAATTAAGCAAAATTATTATTTTTTTAAAGTAAAAATATTAATATTAAAATAAGGAATAGTTTTGACTGTCTTAAATGCTTAGTTCCCAATGTAGGGGCACAAATGTCAACATCCATTGCATTCAATGGTGCTAGAACTTGTTTTCCCCCTACTCGGTAAGTAAGCATTTAAGACACTCAAAACTATTCCTTATTTTTATCCTATGAGCTCCATCTATAATTTGACCCCTGTACAACTGAAAATGACCCTTTTATTGATTTTTGCTGTTTTTAGCCTATAACTCCAAAACTGCAGATAGTACAAACTATACCTTTTTGGAATCCTTATGATTAAACTATTAACTTGGTATACTTTTAAACATGATTGGATCAATTTCAAAATTTGACCCTGTTATTGACCTTTGACTGCCGAAAAACTATAGATAACTCTATACTTTTTTGGGGTAAATGTTGACACCCATAGCTACCGAAATCAGTTGAAATCAGCTTCTTTAAAATGTTTTCACAGATGAAACTTGCTTTAGAGTTACTACGTGTGCCTATTACATGAATATCAAAGACTCGAACTCATTGATATTAAAACCACCTAAAAACAATGACGGAATATTAGTCCTTGCCAAAAAGTGCTAGAAATTGCCCTTCGCTATGTTTTGACTTTGAATGGTATATTAAAACTACTGCAGTTAAAAGATAAGAGGCGTTTAGTATTAGATGAGAAAAAGAGGACACTAATAATTAACGTATACTCAATAATAAACTACAATGTGCCATGGTTAATCTATTCTGTCCTTCATATTCATCAGACAGCCGCGTATTTGTCTGCGGTAGAACCAAACAACAAGATCGACGGAAATGTAACACCAAAACCATAATCGTCAAATCGTCTTCGTCGTCTTTGTCATCTCTTTGGATATTGCCCCTAGATCTAACAAGAAAAATAACGCTACCTCCTTTTTGTGCGGTGATCGTCATCGTCAGGTTGATATATATCAGGTCAGTCTCTGCCGAACATATTGCTATGAACTTACTCCACAATTAACCCTTTATAAACTGTGTCCTTAGCCTGAAAGGAAAGGGGCAATTGAACAGTAGATGTAAGGATTTGTTACATTTTTCACGTCAGTCAGTTTTACAGATAACATACAGATACAGATTCACATTTCTGGGTAATTTCATGCATCGAAATGTTCAATAGTACTGTTTTAAATGTCAATCAGTCACTAATATGGAGTATGGCCACCCCTGGCATGAATCAGTATGTCAAGACGTTCGGCATACTGTCCACAAGGTTGTTTATGATGTCAATGGACAGACCGTCCCAATCATCGGTCAGAGCCTGAGCTAACTCCTGTGGAGTTTGAGAAAGGTTGTCCATGTCATTGATGGTTCGGCCTAAGGCATCCCAGGCATGCTCAATAGGGTTCATATCAGGGGAGCAAGCAGGCTATGGTATCTGGTGCACACCTTCTGCCTAAAGAAATTGTCTCACTACAGCGGCCCTGTTCGGGTGGCGTTGTCGTCTTGCAGCCGAACATTGTTTGCATAAATCCTTCTTGAAAAAAAAAAAAAAAAAAAAGTTTCGGTCAAATCAATGTATCAAATTGTTGTAGTCTCTGTTTCACCGGCAAGTTTATGCATGATGTTTAACTTGTAACCAAAATAATAGTTGCCCACGATAACATTGTACGTGCAATTCAGAGGCTCTTATTTCCACCACTGACATGACTGAGTGAGCACAGAAGCTACACTGGTTTTGAACTATTATCCTCACTAACGATGCATTTAGTCATGCAAATTTCAGGTACATGTTTTTAAAGCATAACGAAATTTATACACAATACTTCGTAAGTTATTAAGGACCCTTGACACTCTTCTTATGCATTCATCTCCATTGGTTTGTTTATTACTACATTCGTAACAGAAAGAGTTTCTTTCAATCGTTCTTTCTTTGTTTGGGTCTTAATTGTATTTCACTACATTCGTAAAAAGAAAAAAAAAGTTTTAGTACTCGACAAGCTTGAAGACTCACAACAATGGGTAACACCCGAGGTGTGCGTTAAGTAAGATAATGGCCTCGTTTTTCACGACATTCGTGGAAAATAAAACACGGCTTCGGCTTCGCCTCAGCCGTATTTTATTTTCCACAAATGTCGCAAAACACGGCCATTATCTTTTACATATTGCCCCTAGATCTAACAAGAAAAATAACGCTACCTCCTTTTTGTGCGGTGATCGTCATCGTCAGGTTGATATATATCAGGTCAGTCTCTGCCGAACATATTGCTATGAACTTACTCCACAATTAACTGTGTCCTTAGCCTGAAAGGAAAGGGGCAATTGAACAGTAGATGTAAGGATTTGTTACATTTTTCACGTCAGTCAGTTTTACAGATAACATACAGATACAGATTCACATTTCTGGGTAATTTCATGCATCGAAATGTTCAATAGTACTGTTTTAAATGTCAATCAGTCACTAATATGGAGTATGGCCACCCCTGGCATGAATCAGTATGTCAAGACGTTCGGCATACTGTCCACAAGGTTGTTTATGATGTCAATGGACAGACCGTCCCAATCATCGGTCAGAGCCTGAGCTAACTCCTGTGGAGTTTGAGAAAGGTTGTCCATGTCATTGATGGTTCGGCCTAAGGCATCCCAGGCATGCTCAATAGGGTTCATATCAGGGGAGCAAGCAGGCTATGGTATCTGGTGCACACCTTCTGCCTAAAGAAATTGTCTCACTACAGCGGCCCTGTTCGGGTGGCGTTGTCGTCTTGCAGCCGAACATTGTTTGCATAAATCCTTCTTGCATGTGGCAGGGAGTGGTTTTCTAGAATGTCCAGGTACACGACGACGTTCATGTTTCTATCTGGCACCACCAGAGACGTTTTTCCTCCATAATGAATACCGGTCCATACCATCACTGAGCCGCCACCACTTTGAGTCGAATACTGAATACAGTCATCTGAGAGGTTCTCATTTCGTAATCGAAGAAAACCCTTTGTCTTCCATCTTGACGGTCAAGGATGTAGCGGTTCTCGTCCATGAAGACCACATGTCGCCAATGTCCGAGCTGTAATCTTCTGTGCTCCCTATCCCCGCGAAGCGAGCAACGCTGTGTGAACGGTTTAGGCGTGGCGTGGTCATTCGGTCTTGCTTTGGCTCGGTAACCATGTTGAAGCAATCTCCGATTTACAGTTTGGCGGAAAAAACGTTGATTCCATAGGGTCATCTCCACCAACGACGAAGACGGCTCGTTGGCATTTTCCGGGCTCCACGGCACAGATTAAGATGTCGGCAATCATCTCGTCTGATAGTTAATCGTGGTCGTCCTGGAGATTTTCGTGGCCTCAAATGAGTTACCTCTCGATGATGTTTCAGGATTTTACTGGCCGTACTCTGCGATATTCCGAGGAAATCAGCGACTTTGGCTTGTTTGTACCCTTCCCGTCGGAGTGTAAGGACTCTTCGGGTGTATTGACAATGCCGTTGGAGTTTTCGTTGTAACGGTAACAACCAACTCTGAAAATTGTGGGCTCGTTTCACACAGGCTTGGAGCAGAGAAAAGGAACAAACAACAGACGTCTGGCCTTTTATAGCTCCCAACAAAAGGCATTTTTACATAATTCAAAATTATGCATGAATTCACTTCACCCGGGTAGTGGGGACTCATTTTGATATTCAGTCACCTAATGTAATGTGATTACTGAGACATTCAAATAGAAATACGTTTTAAGATTGGGTTTGAAAAAAGTTATTCCAACTTTATGAGAACAATGTATATGCGAAAAACAGAATTTGTTAGAAAATTGAGGTCGCCATCTCTGAAAATCTCTGAGTCACCCTCTAAAGTAGAAATTACAGGGTTTGCCTGTAAATTGAACAAACCAACACTTTTCAACTATTAGGAATAATGCATCAGATGCGTATTTTATCGTGTATAAATCCTGTCTTGTACGATTGAACATGTTTTAACTGAGCGAAATAACGGCGCCTGTGAACTGAGGCTAAAGCAAGTAAATTGCATGCTATCACATGATATCGCTTTTGATAAAACTGCATTTACTAGTACAATGATTGTTTGCCTTATGTATTCTATCTGCTGTCTAGTTAATTAACCCTCGTCAAACGGAGGGAAGGGCGGTGTTTGTTTTCCATCAGTCGAGAAAACAAACAGTTCATGGGACACAATGGCATGAAAAAATATTCAGAAAATGAAATGGACCCTTACTGAAATCACTTACACAAATTTGGAAACAATTTGGGTGTTTATATTTTGTAAAAGTAATATTAATTTTCCTTGTAAGCGTCACAGCTCAGCCAAGGATGCTGACATTACTGCAGCATTTATCAAACTTGCTAAGCCCGGCTAATCCACCTTTCACTTGCCAGATCAATATCTTACTACAAGCCTGAAGTAGAATGTCTGAATCCCGGTCTGAATGCTTTTGAATTATGTCACAAAACATTCTAGATACACTGTAAATTCTGGCAGGGATGTCAACACATTGATTTTCCGTGGCAGGAATTGCCACGAACTGCCACAAACCCTTGCTGTTTTACTCTTTTTACAGAATGTAAACATCAACATATGTTCACATTTGTGGAAGTGATTTCCATAGTCCGTTTCATTATGTCTGAATATTTTTTTCATGCCATCGTGTCCCTTTAGGGTAAGGTAAAGGTAGGTGAAATCATGGAAGAGCTCATATTAACAACTTGATTGGCCTAAAAAGGAGATTGGCACTTCTGCCAAACTCCCTTATATAATGTTGCTGTGGTGGGTTTGCCACTCCTCCCTCACATTAGAAACTTGGCAGCTACGCTCTTGTCTGGTGGATGTCTGGTGGAGCAATTCCTGCTAGGATATATAAGATGTCCGTTGGAGTTGGGCGAAGACATAAGCCGGCAGGAGGCATTTAATGCTGGATCAAGCTTCTTGGCATGGGATGATCTTTCCCATACAGGGCAAGTATACTCTGCACATGAGTAGCACAGGACAAGTGCCGTCGATCTTAGGGTAAGGATATGTGGACGAGCACCCCAGCTTGTGCCAGTGAGTTTGTTCAAGATGTTATTGCGTGAACATACTTTACTCGTCGACTTTTTGCTGTGGGTTTTATAAGAGAGAGTGCGGTGCAAGGTAACTCCTAGGTAGACAGGATTATCACAGTGCTCCAGGGGTGTTCCAGACCAGGTTACTTTAAGCTGACGTTTGGTTCACAGTTGCGTAGATGGAAACCACGCACCCGTGTCTTGGACGGATTTGCACGAAGGTGGTTTTCCTCATAATAAAGAATGAGTTCCTCCAAAGCTTTTGAGAGGATATGAGATAAAAGGCAGAAAATCAACGTAATCAACCGCATTACTTACTTATTAAGATGATGGATTATGGATTTTCGCAATGAACACGATATACACTCATGTTTAAAGGTACTTCAACATTCAAATACCGGGAACTTATCCTGCAAAAATTCTTTATAAACAGTCATGTTATTCGCAAGGTATGGTTAAGTAATTAAGTGGGCATATTTTAACAAAGATAAAATAGAGGAATTCTAGTTAAAGTGTTCATGTTTTGTCTCCGAAATTACTAAATATCAATATTAATGAATTCCAGAAAATCATTGAAAATCGTAAACTTTAATATTTTTAGCAAACTAACAGATACATTAGGGCCGATTTTCAAAACTCAACCCCAGGCTGACCGGCGGTTCATGGCGGTTTAACCGTGGTTCATTGTTTAGAATAATAGAAACCGGTTCCATCCGGAAAGAACCGAGTGGAACCGGCGAGCAACTAGCCTTTTATCAAGGCTTTGATTATTTATTCAATTTGTGTGAGTCCGCCCCTCTCTGGACCGCTCAAAGTTGAGTCGTAATCAAAGCTTTTCGCAAATATTTCCTTTTCTTTGTTACTCATTGATTTTTCGGGATATTTCTTCCGAAACTATAGCGATCGTTGATTGGTCAATGATGATGTCATCGTTCGCTTAAAATAGTTCCCAGAATACGAGTTTATTGGAACTGATCAATAAAACCATTCAATTATTGGGTTTTTTGTAACGGATTCAAAACAAAGCGAATACAGCCAGGATCCCTGATACCGCTAGCTGGGAATGTAAAATGGCGAACACTCTTGCTGCTGCGAAAACGGCCCGGTGAAAATCATGGTGGAATTACATGCATCGTTTTGTCACTGTGTAGGATCCCTGTGTAGGATTATTCGAGCTAGCTGCACGTACGGTACTGTGCTGAGTTACGACTATCACCTGTGCTATGAGCGTATTTGAAGCTACGGCTACGTGTACTGATGTGATACGTTTACTATAAATGTGAATTTCAGTCATTGTAGTGAACAATGTTGTATTGTAGTACATGTAGTTTCATTGCATCGTTCAGCCATGCCATGGCTCGGCCGAAAGTTTAGCCAGTATGTTGGAGGTGCCTTGTCAATTTGTCATGGTAAGTTTCCGAGGTAAGTTCTTGTCTAGACTAGGAGGTGCGTGTCCCCTAAATTCTCGGTGTGAATTTGGGAACTAGACTTCATTTCTGGCGTGAATTTTGGGATGTTCGCCACACGTCACATTTGCGTGGCATGATGATACGCGGGTCAGGATTCATCATTTTAATTTAATGTTCAAAATCACTTGTCATGTCTGTGAGTGGCAATTTTGACTGGTCACTGCAGTACGAATATTTGATAAAATGACTGACGTATGCCCTAGTCTAGTCTCATATTAAATGTGTTTGTGCAGGGAAAGTGGGAATAACTTTTACTGGGGACTTTTATTTCTGCAGAGCTGGGCTACAACTAGCCCATCTGCCATCTCACATACCGTACGGACTCACTCGCACTCGCAGCTGTCAAGAAGTTCGTTGAGTGAACAGTTGCTTTGAATCGTATGCTAATTAGGCCGTGCAAAAATCGATATGGTAATTTTGACGGGCGACGTCATCGATATTGGCAAGTATCTGAAAACGTTGTCATCGATGAAATTGGGCGGTGCTTACGATGACGACATACTTTGATTGACACATTATGCTTGCACAGGGAAATACCAATTTGCGCAAAGACGCCTCGCTCCGCTCGGCCACACGCCTTCGGCGCTCGACACGCGCCTTTGTCCCCCTCACAGTTGGTGGATAAAAACGCGAGGCGTCTTTGGGTTTTGAAGCCGGCCCTAACGAAAGTAATCAAAGTCCGGCAGGTATCATAGTCCGGGTCCATAGACGACAACGGAATAAAGCGTGAAACTAATGTTGCGTGAAGAGTCAACTGAATCGATTTGACCTATTGTTCACCATTGTTCCCGGACTGTGAGCCCGGAGGACTATATCTCCTGCCACACCGGCCCTTACGACACGATCACCTAAAAACGAATTTCAAACAGAACAGAGCTGGTCACGTGCTGGTGATCGTAAAAAGTTATGTGATAGCCAGTGATGGCCAAAGAATAAAAGAATACTATTTTTTGTATTATGAAGTGCCAATAAATGTATTTTCTGGATTATAAGGGTCAACTCATTTGCAGTTGCTATTTACATTCCAGAATGTTGCAAGTATTAATCTATTTTTTCCCACGAAACTAGGCGCTCGAATACTATCATCCTGATGAAAGGTAATTCATAAGGCAATCCTCCACTAGAATAGAAAACCTATGATTCAAATTTGATCTGGCAAATAATCTAAATCATCTCGTATACTAACCCCCGTATTATGACCCCCTTGTAGTCGAATGCTATCCTTAATGATACGTTCCCGGATATAATGCCTGTTTCCAGTCACCAACTGGGAATAGTGTGGAACATGAATAAAGAGGGGTCAGGTTTTGTACAGGGGTTAAAAATTAAAGTGTTCTAATTAATTGAGTTTATTTGTTCACTGATATGTTTATCAGGTTATGTTGATTAAAATAATGTATAGTTGGCTTATCTACGAACAAACTTTAATAGGTAAGGTAAAAACAGTCATCCTATGGACATATTTTAAGGGCACTCCGATTTCGTCGACATTGGTGGCATATTACTCGTTTGGTCACCTTGAACTAAGAAACTTTATTTGAATACCTATGTGTTACTTCCGCGTGTACTTTTCAACGCCACCCTATAGACTATATAGACTCTCAACACGTTTTGCTCCAGAATTACACAATGGAAAGTATAAATTTCCATGAAATGTATACTGAGGTTTAGACAAACAATTTGTTACCATTTATTATTGGAATCGGTTCATTCTTACCTTTCAGCCCCAGGATGACCTTGAACAGTTAACCCCTTATATAGCTGTCGATCTATTGCCCGTCGAACTAAACATTATTTTAATCCTTGGATTACAAGGTATTATACAAATCAGCCAGATTTGATCACTTTGAAATTTTGACCACTGTATAAACGTTGCCCTCTCCCATGTTCCACCTTTTCTACCAATGGTGACTTTGGATATGTTGTTCTATGACTGTTTCTAACAACAATTTCACAAATGTGTTTGTATTGCAATGTTTATTCATTTTTCTAGCCTATACCCAGATCTACATGTATTTATCGGTTTCTTTGGGTGAGCATTTTAGGGCTATGTTGTAATTATGAAATTATATTGACTTATTCTGATACACGAAATGTCATCGTCATTCATCATGTTGTTGATTTCATTAGAAGCAGACACTTTGCAGTGTAAATTAGCATAATTGTAAATTGGCATACTTAGACTGCACGACACTGCACCTCTATTTTAAAAGAGTGAAATAAGTCTCGGCAGAACATTTCTGCTTTTAAATTGTACACAAAATTGATTTTTTTATGATGTATGATGCTGTGGCTCCGACTAAGATGATAACCCTCTTATTTAAACAATCTATAGAAGCATACATTTGAATACTTTCCCTGATCGCATTTATGTCCACATGGGCCACAGAATCATTTAGACATTTACCTGGGCATGAAAACCTTTTAAACGTTGCTTTCATTTCTAAAATGTGCACGTTCTAGAAAAGGTTGATAATAATAAAACTTAGGTACCATGATTTCAATATTTCCATTTTAGGCTCCATTACTTGTGTGGGTTTATTTAAAATTGAATGGAATTGATTCCACATAATGGTTTCTACGAGGTCATTGGGATGATATGGAGATGTTTTAAGGTGCTTTTTGCAGATTGAAATTCGTAAAATATACCCTTAGCATAACTCTAAATATCACACAATTCGTAATCCTGATAGCTTCTTGCATAGTTGAGTAAGAAAGTTAATGGACTATGCAGACTTTATTTATGCATCAATCTGTTTTCTTTCAGACAATCAAACACACACACACCCACGTCTCCCAGAGCAATATTCGTCCAAAGGACCTACATGATTTTTTGAACTTATTGCTCTAGGGAATTTATGTCTGCTTACACAACTACCAAACTAGCGACATTATAAAATACAAGTACAACTTGTAATGTATTTAAATGCAAAATTCATTATATATATGTCGAATATTCAGGACTGAATGGTTGACTAGTAGAGTAAATATTTGATCAGTCGTATAAGACGTTTAGTTCATTTGCAAAGCAAATTTTTGCTTGTAAACTACAATACAGTTCGTATTTAAGGGTGAAAAATGATATATTATTTTTTTAAAGTTTATGATTAGCATTAAATAATTTAAATAAATTTAAAGTTATACATTTCTTTGAAAAGTCTCGGCAAAAGGCATTTTTACAAAATATCTTTGTTTCACTCATGTGGTGGTAACACCATCAGAGAAATCCAACAAACAGAACATAAAAGCTAAAGGAGCATATATTATGACGCACTCTATTCCTGATTTCCGTTTGAAAAATAATCTCGTTCTCATTATTTACCTGCTCAGCTTCCGATGAATGCGCTCGCTGGAAATTGACTCGTCGTTCGCAAGCAATTAGAATGCCTTTGGCAATACCCCCTAAGGATAACCAAGTCCATATTATCCTTTTCGAATTTAAGATTTCTACCGACGTTAAATATGCTCCAAGTGCAGCAGACCGTCGGGATTCAACAAATAAAAAAAAAATGTGTTTGTGTGGGTGGGTGGCGGCGTTTGGGTGGCGCGCGCGAGTGTGTGCGGCGTGGAAATTATATGCCCATGGGGACGTTTTCAAGCCATGCGGGACGTTTTTTTTTCTTTTTGAAAGTTTCAGTCTTCATAAGCTAATAATCGCGCACGCACAAAATTTAAAAAAATAGGCCACAGGGGCAATTTGTTTTGAATCTCGCCCTCAATTTAATTCGAAACTGAGATATGTGCATGTATATACGGTATATTTGAAATTATTTTGTTTTGGGTATTTACAAGTCATTGGTAATGGCTTGTGGTTGTGTCAGGATTTATTCAGCTGAGTAGGCTTAAGCTGTTCTGGGGCCGAGAGTATCCATGTATCCTAACATGGCCCAATGAGGCTGATGTCATTATAGATGTTTGTTCCTCGTGAACTGATTACTTCTATTTTGCCAGTATTCATGTATTGGTCTATTTGGATTTGATAAATGACCCTAATCTATGAATTCTTGACCCCAATGCAGTGTCCATTATATGGCTATTTTTAATTAATTGTTTGTTAAAATCTAATTGTAGTTCAGTTTGTGTTTTTATCTAATCATAAGTAAGACTTAACATTGAGAGAAATGTACCCTACTAGAATGCGGTCTTGTGTCTCTTTAATAAAAATATGGTAGACGTTTTATATAGAAGTCCCATGGATGCAAATGAGCTACTGTCATTCATTTCGTCAAGCGCTAGTGCCCAACGTCATACTGCGCATGACGGAATCAATTGTAATACCTCATTTGCATCAACGGGACTTCTATATGAAACGTCTACCAAAAATATAGGTATCTGGAAAACAACAATGATGTAATCAATATTTTTCATCGGTTTCATTCCCAATTAAATGATCTTGATTAAACCTATATTCTACTACCAATAACTTTATTGTAAATTACTTTCTGCAGTCTACTCGTCAGAGCATCGTTCAAATACAAAAGAGTGGATTTTACTCTATAATAGTGAATGCGAGCCCACTCCGAAAAGAGTGAAATTTCACAACTTTCGAAGAATATTTTGTGGGTCAAATTTACATGATAAAATTATAAGTTGATTTAGAGAGTATGGTCACCGAGCACCTGTTGATGACAATTGCCAACGGTTTCATATTCTTTTATTTTAGTCATTGAAAAGTAAATTTGGCAAAGGATTACGAAACCTCGAAAGTGTTTCATATTATTTCCATACAAAAGTGTGATTTTTATTTTCCAAAAAAGACCCCTGCCCTATTGTATTCATCTTGATTGGAACCTAGGATGACCGAAAAGTGATTTCATAAGCAGGCTTCTACACGCCATACACTTGGGGCAATGTGTTCATTTTAAGGGTACATAATGTAGATGCATTCAAATGATCTAAGCACAAAACTTTAAAAGGGAAAATTAAAGAAAAAGAAAAAATCTTTCGTATTTTGTAGTTCAATTCATGAACACAATTGTTCATGATTGGAAATATTTGAATTACGTAATCTTTAATTATAATTAGGTTATTAATCTTAATTATAATTCGTTTGCTGAGAATTACAAGGTTTCTACTGAAATTTGGGTTTTTTTGAGAGTAACCATATTCTTGAAATTTACATTTGTTAAGCATCAAAGCGTATTTAACTTTGATGGGATTGGGTTCTTGTATAATGTTTCAAGGTCCACATATTCTTTTGTTTTATTATATTGTTTTTTGTGAACGTCCATATCTCAAATGTCAGTTAAAACCTGTAATTCTCAGCTCCGAATTATTGAAACTTTCTTGACAATAATGTCTTCAAGTTTCTTCATTTATTTGGGATGTTCCCTCACAGAGGATAAGAGCGACTTTCCAGGAACAAGGCGAAATAGTCACTCTCTATGTAAAATACTAGTACAGTACAACCTGGACAAAATTGCTACAGAAGATTTTTCTGCTGTAACTAAGCAGTAAAAGATCTCCCCAAACAAACATATCAAAAGGTAGAAAAATGGGAAGCTGGCAAGACATGCTAATTTGCATTTATCTTACGTGGACGTATACCCCAATATTTCGACAAGGTATATAGCTCATAAATTCATGTTTAGTAAGGGAGTTTTTTTCATTTTTTCTGTTAGTATGTGAACATGTTTTGCAGGCTATGCCTGCAAGGTGTGTGGCACTTGCAATTGATATATTAAAAGGGAAAGTGATGGTCATTTATTCCGATGGCCGCAGCAATTTCCCCCAAAATTAATTTTGCATTCTACATGATTATCAGACTGCAATCGGGGTGGGTGTGATCTTTAAATTTAGATCAAATTTATTATCAGAGTATTTAATCAAAACCTTGGGTCAACTAGTGCAGGGGGCATTCCCTATGCGAATTGATGGGTATATGTGCCTCGGCAGGTGAAAAATAGGTCCTTTCCCTGGTCCCTTCAGATAACATGTACCCAAAAATAGGGGTCATTCAGTACACTGAAGCTTAATATAAAAATGGGTCATTAAGAAGGGGGCCATGAGGTTAAAAAAACCCAGAAGTTTAAAATAGGAAGTTGCATCTTTTCCAGAGTTCAAATGCCATGAAATTATAAAATTGCTGTTGCTGCTGTGAAATGATAAAATTTGTTAAAAAAAATGTGCACGTAGGCTCAAAAATTTTGATTTGGGAAGTTACAATTCTTTAAAAACATTGGATAATTGTTATGTCAACATTGTGATCATCAGGGAAGAAGAAAGGGGGTAATTTGGTCATAGCCTGGTATAGGTAGGCAAGCAGCTAAAAGAAGGCGGTTCAAAAGCATTCTAGACGTCACCAAGTCAGCATCTCACAGCACCTTTGACTACGCACTCTAACAGGGATGTGATATGTTGCTGGACAAGATCTACTACAAAGCATCATTTGAGTATGCTTGTGGCTTGTGATAGCAGGGAAGAAGAAAGGGGGTAATTTGGTAATAACCTGGGTAATAGGTAGGACAGTAGCATAAAAAGGCGGTCAGCATTCTAGACGTCACCAAGTTCAGCATCTCACATACCTTGACTACGCAGCTCACATGGATGTGTATGTGCTGTACAAGATCTACTACCACGCATCATTTGAGATGCTGCAGATAAAATCAGCCTACATCTATTGCCAAGAACGGAATGGAATACATGACCGTCAATGAGTAAGAGAATCATCACCTATCTGCACTACACAGGTACCCCACTCAAAAGGTTAGACCTCAAGTACGCTCGGGTCCTATGTTGGAACACAAAAAGACTCAAATTTAAAGGCCGTGGCCTGATCGCTAATAGCATCGTCCCCCATACTCCAAGATTTACCGGAAGTGGTCACATTTGGTATTTTGAAGAAAGTTACTATTTTTTTCATTTCTTCATTTATCCCTGTGAAACTTAGAGCTAAAGGGATATTTGGTTTGGAAGTTGATGAGCGAAACTGTCTCCCCCATTTTGGTCGACCGATATTAATTTTACACATATAGGGCTAAGAAAAGCAATGTTTTTTAGCTCTCACTGAAAACGGGTTGAAATATCAGCGCAAAACTCTACAGATGGGGGTTTATGGGGAGACCATTTTATCAAGATGAAAACCTTTGTTTACTTAAACCGGGCATTGTCACCCCTTTTAATATATTGTATAATAACGAAAATATAGGCACAAATGGCACATAAGTTTTATGCAAATTAGCAGTCTTGCCATGCCTTCCGTTTTTTCTACCTGTTTGTATGTTGTTCGGGAGGGTTTGTTCAATAAGTTACAGCAAGAAAACCTTCTGTAGTCAATTTTGTCCAGTCATACCGTAGATTGATGGACTAGAATGCTGATGCATTAAAAGAATGTTAGTGATAAAACACATAACAGTGGTTTAGGTTTACCATGACTGCTTAGAAATAATCGATTTGTGGGATTTACAATTCGTCAGAATGAACGATAGCAGGCCTCTTGCCTATGGGAAGTTTCATATCCAACAAACATTAATTACAGTACTTCATTGTGAAGGAAAACATTTTAATAGTAATTTTTTTTTTTTTTTTTACGACAGTTGCTCCTGGGCGATTGATACTTTCTTAATTTCAAAATATCTTGAAGGCCATGCTTTTGGTAATCATATAAAAAAACATAACGTTTGAAGATATGCCATGAAAACTCTAACCTGGCCACCTACAAAAGATCATGGCCCCATCGTTGGCTTTTCACCAGCACCGTCCTTTCCTAACAAATCATTTCGAACTAGGATAAGCAGAGATTTAAAGTCAGAGGACGCTTGTGTCCATCCCGTCAGCGTTTGAAGCACTGAAGTTATACATATATAACTTACAGAAGCTCAACGATTGTAGTTTCTGCCAATTCATACTAATGACTAACATAAATATGTTAACGTGAGTCCAAATGTAATCAAATAACTAAATATGCAACACGCTTTCGTAGTCTAATTAAGTATATAAAGTATAGTCATATGCATTGTGAAAAGCGTTTATATGACGTTCTAAAAAGCACAGAGCGCCTTACATTGACATGATAAGTATTTATTCATGACTTTGTTACATCCAGACGGAGTGTTTTATAATCTATTCATTAGCATATCATTTTTCATACAAGAAAGGAAGGAAGCCAGGTTTACAAGCAGGGAGAAACCAGAGAATCAGGAGAAACCCTGTCGGAGCAAATGTAGACGGGAAACTGTTATATGTAAAACCACTTGCTCGACACAGGGATCGAACCATTAAGCGATGGAAGAACCATTATGTAAATTAAAGTAAAAAAAATGCAAAAGTAAACTCAGTTTACCAATTTGTGTTTGCATTACGCATTAAATTTGAAAGCGATTCATGTCACTTCTTACAAACGTAAGGGAATGTGAGCAGTATTTCTTAATACCCTTAGGAAAAGGTACTTAATTCTTAGAACCGGTAGTGAAGTTTTTAGCTCTAAAGTAGATACACTAGACTAACAGACTTAAATATCTAGTTATCTGACTGCACGACTGTGAAGTACGATGCGGTCTGCACCGAGGTCTCTGCCTCAGGCTGCTCCGGGTCTTCCCTGATGTCGGGCTTGTCAGGTGCCTTATGCCTTCCACCGGGACTGTCTTTTCGTCCTGGAGACCAAATGGGCAACGCAGTATCAAGGCGCACATCTTTCGGAATTTGTGGTCCCGCGGTTTCTGTCCTGGTCGCCCGTGTCCTCTTCGGCATCGCGTCTCATGTGTGCCAGGGGGATAAGTGTTCGCATACTCCTACGCAGACGCCACGGCACGTGGAAAAGCTGCTGATTGCTTTGAGTCCTTAGAAACAGTGTTGCAGAAAGAACCTAATCACCTGTAACCAATTTTCCCCGGTGAGCACTTGAAACTCAGAAACGCCAAGACGTCAGCTCTGTTTTCCCACCTTGCCGATCGATGCGCAGGGGGACTGGGCATCATTCTGGATGGAGGAGGGGCTGTCGCGTGAACCCATCGCCGGGGTGCCTTGGCGTTGCGGTGGGCCGCGGCCTTGCTTTCAGTCAACGCGCCAGGGCAGTCGCTGCCGGGGCGCGGTCTCGTTTCCGGCCTCCTCGGGGGCTCGCGTAAACGGTGGAGCAAACGCCTACGCATTCGCGAACCGGGAATTTCGAGAATCCCGGAGTGACTGTTTTTAGACGTAAACAAGCATGAAGCTCTACTGGATAGCCGAAAATATCACAATTATTAATGTTTGAAGCAGGATCGAACTGAGATGAAGGTGAAATAGAAACATACATGTTATAGCTGTGTGAAAATTTATTTACACGGCGAATTTGTGTGAAATAAAAGAAAAGAAATGGTTTTATCATGATACAGTTGAAAAATGTGTCGAAAAATTGCAAAATTTTCTCTTCATTTTCAACCGAAATGCAATCCACAGCCATTTTGAAAATTTGGGCTTCAAAATAATAGACTGCAATGCTAATACTGTTCTTAAACGTAACCTCGGGCACAGTAGCCTGCCTTTTTTAAAGAAAGTTCTTGCTCAATATTTGATGATGGCCGTTTCTGCAACATTTTAAAATGCTCACGCGAGACGGTGATATACATGCACGGTGAGCAGTTTACTACTGACGACGAAGCCTCGGCCGCCTACTCCTGCTATCTACTGGCTGATGACGAAATTGGTGACTGATTCAATGGATTTCGAGGGCATTTTTGGACAGATCAAAAGTTTGGACATGCAGCATGATTGTATAGGCAAGGCAGCTCCATGACTACTTTGGGTCTAAAGCATGCGTGCTACTTAGCCTTAGTGCTAAAACTTCTAAGTTTAATGTAGGGTTCTATTCATTCATTGGAACTTCTTGTGCAATAGTAACCATAGTATACGCCCATTCCAACATATCTTGACATATCAGGATTTATTTGGGTGGTGCGGAATCTCGAAAAAGTGGACTTTTTGGTAAAAGTGGACCTAACCCCTAATGGTCCCTTTTTTACTTTTTGACATCTTGATCACCAAATGTTGACTTCTTTCAAAATGTTTTCAAATTTGGACGCCTATTTGAAAAGAAATGAGTCAAAAGTGGAATTTTTTGGGGAATTTGGGGGGGTCCTCGCACCCCCTGCGTATGGCGAATCCGTGATTCATTGGGGTCCCAGTCAACCCAGTCACTAACAGCCACACCCACGTGTGTGGCATTTGTGTGACACCCATGACCCTGATAAATTCTACTTAATAAAGTGCAATACTAATTAGTGCTAAATGCTTCAGGGTCATTTGTGTCAGTGGGTCACAAACCATCCCCCACACCACCATCCAGGGCTAATTATGTAAAGCTAGGCTTATGCTACTAACTAGTAGGTTAGTAGCATCAGTGCATACAACTAATATTAGGGATGAGCTGGTAAGGTTTATAGTAATGCATCACTGCCCTCAGTGCACCAGAACTAGGCTCATATCCAGGGTTAATGTACTATCCTTGGCTGATGCATGGTGCTACTAGTTGCTATATTCAATTTAAGCTTCCCTGACCTTTCATTCAAAGCTCAGGATTTAACGCTTTAGGCAATGGATTTTTTTTTTTATCCTCACTGCCGTCGCTGCTTGCGGAAGATAATGCACTATAGCTATTATGGTATAGTAGCATTGGCGCATACTATCCTAACAAGCACCCGAAAAACACACTCTAGACTAGGGTTATACACTAGCCTAGCTAGGCTTGGAAAAATCTAGTCATAGGTTCGTGTCATATAGTTCATTAAAAAAAAAATCGCTAGTCATAGGGCCTAAATTAAAAAGGGGTGCGCTAGTCAAATTGAAAAAGGTTCGCTAGTCATAATTTAATTTAACCCAAACCCTAACCCCTTATACTAGGGATTTTTTTTATATGACTAGCAAACCCTTTTTTTATAATGACTACAAACCCTTTTTCCTGATTATGACTAACCTTAGCAGTGGCAAACCTTGACTTGGGAAAGGACCCGGGCCCTTAGGCTGATGCATGCTAGTAGCTTCTGGCCGTTAGCCTAGGTGCATTTGAATCACCAAACAGCACACCACCTTTTACAGACATAAAATCCTGGCATACAACACACGGCTTCGAATTACCCGGGGCCCATGTGGCATTTCAATTTCTATTTGTGCATGTCAGCTTTCTCTGCTGTCATGTCGACTTTCTCTCTGGTCAAGTAACTTTTTATCCTTGCATGCAAATGTGCATGCAGGCCCGTAGCCATGAAATTTTAGTTGGGGGGTGCGGATTGCCATAAGTGGCCTTTTTTTTATCGACCCCCCCACAAACAAATTTTTTTCGGCTCGCTGCGCTCCCAGGTTGACCCAAAATTTTTACCCGTCGCCTCCAAATTCTTATTTTAGTTGATTGTGGATTTTGCGTTTTGTTATGAGCAATTCCTCATTTCCCATGGTCCCATTAGCCACTGTTCTGTAATTGCTGTTTTCGTTTTCAGACAGAAAATACAAAATGGCCAATTTCTTAGCATATACTACTGAATTTGCACTAGGTAGGCCTACACACAGATTAATAAGACTAACAGTTTTCAGATGATATAAAAAATTCCACTTTTTTAACCTTTAAGTGTGGTGAACAAGGTTGTGGATCAACTGCCCTTTACCTTTTCACAAATAGTTTTTGGTAATAATGCACTATAAGATTTTTACACAGTGGATATGCCTACTTGTTCAGGCTAATGAAAATATTTTGAAAAACGTTTCAGTTTCTTAAGAATACATTGTGCCTTGCCCATGTTTTGTGTTTAAAAAAACCAATCTAATTTCCGCACATTTGCCCTTAAATGATACTACGTCAACCTTTTCAAGTCAATTCTACAATCACAGACCAAATTGTTGGCCCACTTTACATTCACGTAGCCAGCTGGTGCGGAGGGGTGCAAGCAAGCCCCCGGGGGTCTACAATGAATCAAATTGCACCAAAAAATAAAAAGAAAAAACAGTCATGGCATTTCCCCCTGGACCACACACTTGGGCTCCTTCCCCTGGACCCGTCCGGGCCTTAAGCAGCTCCAGCTCCCTGAACCCATGTCCGTTATTGAGTCGTTATACCCTCATGTTTCAATCTTACTCCACAATACTACGTCTTGGCGTGATACATAGTGTGTATGGCACAAATTAATGAAGAACTGAAGATGTGCCCACTAAGTTTGTCTGTGATATTGTCTGGTCTACTTGTCCACAGATCTGCACCTAAGGCCACCATCAAATTGAGAAAAAGGATAAACATCTTGAGGCAGGTTGGCAGAATTTGAGAATTCAAGCAATGGCTGAATTTACAATGAGTTCTTCCAATTACCTTGTGCAGAAATAAACGGGAACTAAAACCATTCAGTGGGGTTTAAAAGATTTGGACCGATTCCAGTTTGTTGATCCTTTTCTTTTTCCTATATCAACTCTAACAAACCAAAATAAATTTCAAAACATCAAAGCAGCAAATTTAATCTTACAATAATTAGCTAGCTTATAAATATGGCATCTGAATTTTGTTTGCATAAGTAATAAGGCCATCTACATATGTACAAGTAAAGTATACTGAACAGTACAAACCGTCATGGGGTACTATAGCTTTCATAGTTTTAATATTGGAAAATACCAAAACTGAAAAAGAAAATGCATAACGCAGAGCTCCTAATCACAGACAATTACAACTTACAAAACAGTGTATACTGCAAAATAGTGCATGCTATTTTGTTAATTACAGTTGGGTTGATTGCCTGAACACATCAACAGCATCAAGTAGAAGGTAATTTCCTGAGCACAAAATGCTAGTTTCTAAAAAGCCATTACTCACTAAAGTGCACAAACCAACACAACTTTGGCACTTAAAAAATGTACGACTCTGGATTTAAACATTTGGCTTTTTATCTTTATGTGCCCCTCGTCCTGTGTGGCATGCCCACTTCCCCCCCAAAAGTCTTTAAAATCTTAACAAAATTGTACAAAAACACCCCTACAAAACCTTCACTAAAGTAGGCATACCTTATGTGCCCGGCCTTGTGGCAAGATTAACCCTACATCTTGTCAAACTATCCTCGGAGAACAGCAAATTTGCACGTTAACCCCCTATTTGTATATAAAAGTCTTCATTTTGTTTATCCATGCAACAATAACCATGCAGAGGTCCAACTGAAAAGAATTTTGGAATCCAGAGGTGACTTTTGTCATTTTCACAAGGCCCCCAGCTAGAATTTCTGGAGGAGTAGACTTTGCAAGAGATGACCTTTTCCCATTGTTACTGTTTTTGCCATATGTGGGGGCCCTGGCCAAAGTGAAACTTTTAACCAAAATTCACCTTTTTTCATTAAAATCCTTATATTTTCCTGCTTGCCTGTCACTGAAAAGGCCATGGGTTTACCGCATACTAGCAACAAATTTGCATGGCTTGTTCCTTTAAAGTGACAACAGCAAATTTCCACAGCAATTACCAAAATTCCTCCACGCACTAACGACACTTTTTCAAGAAGGCGGCAATTTTCAAATTTTTGCACAGTTGTTTACCGGTAATTGTTATTAAGGCATAATGTGAAACTTAAGCTCAAATTGTGTATTCATCATAAAGCAGGGTTTGCTATCAGAATCGAGGCTCCGCTTATTATAATTAAAGGCAGTGCTGGAACATCGATTTCTGCCCGTCCCATTGCACCACACGAAAAGGGTTTTTTGCAATTGACTTTTTGCAAACTAACAGACAAAAAAAATAATTGATTTGGGTTAAATTTCAAAATTTATGATTAGTTCAGTCCCTTTTCAATTTTTGACTAGCGAACCCTTTTCCAATGAATAGCGAACCCTTTTTAATTTATGACTAGCGACCCCTTTTTAATATGACTAGCGAACTTTGTTTTAAAATAATGATTATGAACGTTGACTAGACAAACCGATTATGACTTGCTTTTTGACTCAGCCTAGGCTGGGACATTAACTCCAGAGCATGTTAGGCTAGTATGCCCTGATCTTGCCATGTAGTTTTTGATCTTCCTCGATTCAGCGACTTTAACAACAAGTGCGATATCAGTGGCCGAAGCTTAAATACGCGCTTTGACTAAAAGTAATGCCGTACAAGAAATGCCTGATTTTGTTGTAAGTCACTGATTCATGGAAGCTAAATGCACTATCGTAACATCGCACGCAGCATGGCTCGTACAGTAGCCCTGGGTGTGAGCTGTATGCGCTGATGCTATAACCTAATTACTAGTAGCATCTGCCTCGACGGCTCAGTGTGGGAACGCGAAAGCGCAAACGCTATAAGTGAAATACTGCATCCTCAACAGAATAAACATGTCTGTTGAGGCTGAATTTTGGTCACCTCAACAAAAAAAAAGGCGCAGATTATTCTGTTGAGGCTGCTTAATTCACTAGCGCTTTCGCTTTCGCGTTTTTACACTACGCCACCTAGACTAGTACCATGCAGCCCTAAATTTAGCTTATTACACACTGATACTACAACCTACTAAGCTAGTTTTGCATCAACCTATACTTCTGTTCAATAATTAGCCCGATGGTGGAATATGGGTGGTGCCACAGGTTATGGCACCCCAGTGATTTGAAGGTTCACACCAGATTCCAACTTTGTACTCACCTATCACTGATGGGTCAATCCCAGCCACGCCAGGACTGAGAAGGGTCCCATGTTACATAGTTAACTGCAAATAACTTCAAAGATTGGACCCGGCCATGGATTGGACTAGTCCTGTAGTAACGCTGCTATTGGTGTTCACTATGCGTACTATCCTAGGACATGAAGTTTTCTTACTTGAAAGTTGAGATGGCCATCATCAAATTTTGATCAGAACTTCTCTTTCAAAATGCAGGCTAACTGTTGCACGAGGTTTACGGTTTAATGCACTATAGTGCATTGTAGTCTCTAAGTTTGAACCCAAATTTCCAAAATGACTTTGAATTTGCGATTTTCTGTTGAAAATTGACGACGAAATTTTGACTGTTTTCGACCATTTTCCACTGTATTACATGGTATAAAACACATTTCATTCTCTTTTATTCACACAACTTCGCCGTGTAACTACATTTGCAAACAGCTATAACATGTATGTTGCTTTTGGCACATTACTTCTGTTCGATCGTGCTTCAACAATAATAATTTGCGATAATTTCGGCTTAATCCATAAACTTTTTTGCTTTGTTTCCGTTTCAAAACATCCACTTCCGTGATCTCAAAACTCCCGGTTCGCGCATGCGCTATGCGGTTGCTCTAGTGAAGGGCTCGCGGGGCTGGGTGGGGTGCGTCCTTTGACACCTTGCATACATCGACGTTGCCTTGGCGTACTCCGCCGCTGGGTGCGCTGCACCGGTGTGGAGTCGCGCGTGCCTTCACGCAGGATTGATGTCGTTCTGGTGATGCAAGAGACTTGTTTGGTGTTGCCTTTTGCGACGCCTGTGGATACCTTCAAATTCTGTCTGGCATAGTTCTTGCAGCCTTGGGAAGAACCTTCGGGCGATCAGGCTCGCCAAGAGATGTGATGAGCCTGGTGTCCTGGTCCCACACCAGCACCCTTTGGGGATCGGAGAGTTCCGCGGAGTCGCTTTGCTGTCCGGTCCATGACGCTGCAGTCGCGGTGTCCCTGTCATCATCCTGGTCGATGGCGGATGGTGTGAGCGATGGTCGTCCTCTGCTTTGGGCCTGGGGCAGTTTGTGGACTGTCCCGTCTGGCGGGCCCGGGGCTGTGGCCTTGGTGGAGGCGTGGGTCGACCTCGGCGGACTCGGAGCGGGTCGTTTGGTCGTACGGGAACTTCCTTCGCAGGGTTGGAGTAGAACGCTTCGCCGCTTCGGTTGTGGGAAGCCGCAAGCATTACCACAGTCATAGATGACTGTGAGGTCTGCGGGTCCCTCAGGAGGAGTTCCAGGCCTGGTCGGCCTGGATGGTGAGCTGTCGGCTGGTTGAGGACTGATCTTCCACTTTGATTTTGGACTTGCACAACGAACGAACGAACTGTGAAGTTTACACCTTTTCGAGGCATTTCGAAAATAACGGCTCCGAATTCAGAGATGATGTGATGGCTATTAACTTTTTGTCACAGATCTATTGTTTTTAAATACATTCACGCATGTGGTTTGAAATGCCATGAACAAGGTTTCTAGGGGAAATGTTTTCGTCCCGGTCTCTTTCAGCTTCATCAGTTAGTTATGTTAGCATACCTACACCTATTTTGCTGAGTTTAGAATTTTCCGTTTATCACCTAATAGGGCTTAGAATTGAGCTTAATCTATCAGAAAACATATTAACGCCCACATACTACACAGAGACTCATGGCAATTTCGTTGTGCTAGTTGTTGCTGGTTGGTGTGTTTTTCGTTTCTGAAAGAAAGAATAACTACACAAAGCTCATTTTCAACAGGGCGCTTTACGTTCTTGATAATTATTACTAACAAATACAGATTCACTTCTGTTGCAAATTGAATCGTAATCAAAAGAGAAATATGAAACAGTGTGACAAAGTCAGCTGCTAAATGGTTTTCTATTATGTCAAGCAGCGAGCTCTTTTGCCATCAGCTGAAACGATTACGGTTATTGTTAATTGTTTTTTTCGATTTCTTTGATTGTATTTTACTCAGAAAAGCAGATTGCACGCTTACTTCAATCTTAACTTTAATTACAAGGAGCAAGAGGAAAAGAAAAAATGCATAATTAAATCACTTGCAATATGATTGCAGACTATAAAGGGCCTCCATCTTGTTATTATTATGGTGTACGCCCGGGTAGGGCAGGTGTATGGGATCATGATAACATATGGCAACAGGAAATCTGTTAGCAAGTCTTAACCCGACCATGTAGTTTCTCTCTGCTCGCAGCATTGTAGCAAGGAAAATAAGTCTTATGAAACTATTAAATCTATATTATAAGTAATATAAAGGTACTCTTTTGGTAAGGGCAAAATTTGTTTTTATGCCCACACATCCTTTACAAGGTTATCAAAAATTGTGTGTACTAAATTGTATGCAAGTGTAGAGACATGAGGAGATTTCCAGAAGAAGCGCCCCGATTTTGTTTCGAACCCGGGTTTTTTTTGCATATTTGGAATGCTTTCCAATGTATTAGATCACACCTGAAATGAATAAGCCGAATACGACGTCTTTATGTAATAAGATGATGATTTAGTACTTTCTGTCCTGCACGACAGAAACTCAAAGCACGGTGTTCTATAGGGACAATTACGGTAGTCAGGCAAGTTCAAAACAAGGTTTGCGGTTTTCTTTGTACCTTTTTGTCCAATAAACCTTCGAAACGTTCTTGGTAGGTAGTCTACAAGCGATCCAGTGCAATTTGAGAGAAATTCGTATCCTCAAAAAAATCTCCTCCTGTCACTTTAAGGGAAAGCTATTATTACAATGATTTGAAACGTCTGCTGCCATAACGTTTTCAATATTGACATTTCTAACAAGGACATGATTCCACGAATAAAAAAGCAATTATTTAGGTCAGGAAAAAAGTCGTTAAATTCTAATGAGTTAAAACTAATAATTTTCGATATCGAAAACGACTATATTAATGAAATGGCCAATTTTCGATGCAGCATTTGTAGTCCGTAACCGATCACGATTTGCACTGTCAATTATTTCCTAAAAATATTCCTCAACGGTTAAAGGGGCATCATTGTGAGCCTCGTCCCTCCCGAAGGCTCGCACCGACAAACTTCAAATTTGGGTATTATTGAAAAACCTTTTATATACTAAATTACGCCAGCCTTGCATTGGCTGTATTCCTTTTCTTTAAAAAAAACAACAACAACAACAACAACAACAATAATAATAGAGCGGCTACCCACATCACTTCCTGTTTACCTAAAATACATATTGGCGATACACATTAATGCTTACAACATCAAACGACAACTAAAATGGAATTGATGCCCCGGAATCCCAAAGTCCACAATTGTTAGCAGACGACTCCAGGTTAGGAAAATCGATGAAAGTAAAGTAAGTAATACATAAATATATTTTAGGGTTCCTTGTTTGAATATTCTACGAGAGTAATGCAATTTTGCCGATTTTGGATCAATTTAAATACTCATAACAATGTGACTAGAGAACGAGGACAATGAGGAAAATGAGGACAGTAGCGCTCTTACCAATTAAGCTAACAAGCCAGGGTTGGTAGAGGAACGATATAATGGGTGTTAGGTCCGAAAGGTGGCCATTTCGTCGCTTTCCTAACTGATAGCATCAGAACGGTATATTTACATATACGATATTGATACTTGTTTGAAATTTAAATTACTTAAATCACCTGGTAGACAAGCTTGAATATTTATTAATCTTTCCCTGGAGGTGGCCAGCGCATACAACTGTTGAACAAACAAATATGCGCTTGACAGGACTCGAACCTTGCAGGAAATTTCAAATCGCTACATCAGCATGGGAACGTGCTACGGCCCTTTTTGCGGTGATCGTCAGGTTGGTAGCCATTTTCCGAAAATGACGTTAGCGATATATAGAATATGTAGACCGTGTTACATTTTGCCCACTAATTACGTAACCAAATGCCAAATATTGTAAAATAAGGAAATATGAACAATTTGACACCGAATGCAACAAAATCGAAACACTGGGTAGGTTTATCCCAGGATAACCTTGAACTTTAAAAGGGCTCTACCTCTTTAACTGAAGTTCGGAATCACCATAAGTTATACCTTGAATCCTTATAACGAGACCGATGTATTGGTGTACATTTACACACAATATAACCTGATTTCAAAATTTCCCCCGTACAATTTTTCCCCCTTATTTTCAAAATTACCCAACCCTTATTTTACAAAATTACCCAAATTTTCGAGTGGAGAAAATTCTGGATCAGCATCCTTCAAACTGCAGAATAATATCTTTAAACATCCTTCCCCAAACTTCGAGAATAGGATTCTCATTTTAACCCTACTATAGTCTTTGTGCATTACCCTTATTTTTGTCTTCGTGGTGTTCAGTAGAAGAACTTACTTCTCACATGCTCTTTTTTGCAAGGATGAATGGCATGTTTAGACTCCGATAAGACTCTACTCGCAATTTCATTTTGTACAAACAAGTCACGGATGTATAATTCGCACAAATGTTACGTGCAAACAGATTGATACACTGATGGGCGAAAAGTTCACACAGTAAATGTGATATAGAGCAATTAAAATCTGAATCAAAAGATGATACAATATAATAAAAAAACCAAATCTCAGTGATGCCTAAATAACAAGAAATCTAGAGTCGCAGTGAAAGAAAATACGAATTTTGAAAAAGCTAATTTACATTTAATGCAGAAACAACCCACGTCAGGGGACGTGCTAGGAATATAATTTCCACTGACGCTTTCTTCAAGCTATTGAAATTACGAAACATGAAATTTAATTCGCTGCTCCCAAGGATAAAATTGAGGCGGTAAGGATAATCCAGGTAAAACACAGAGAGATAAAATGTGATTAGGTAAGCAAATCTACACAACTTAAGAAAAACCAACTCAAGACACCGAAGTCATTAACCTTTGAGGACGTAACCTTTAACTTAAAAGACACAATCAGTGATTCATCTCGAAAGATCAAAATATTTGTAATTTGCAAAATTAGTTAAAAGTGATAGATGAGTCTATAGTATTCTCATACAGTATTTTTTACAGTTGAAATTGTTACGAAAAAGGAGAAAACAGCAGTATTCCCAAAAGATAGGAATTCCATGGAGTTACGTGTTGTATATAGTGTCCGTACGGTTAGCAATGATTAACAATAGTATTGTTATTATTAGGTCAGCTTTCAGTCTTAGAACTTCTAGGGTATGTTCGATAGCTATACTCGTGTACAGTTACAGACACCAAAATCTAACTGTAATTTTTTTTTCGATTTTCTGATTTCGGAAATAGAGTGCCTTTAACTAAGATACTATTTATCACTTTACCTGCTTATTCATGAATTTGATTTGGAAACTATTGCATGTCACTTGATCTAAACCTTGCAGAGGATTTTAGAAATATATTTACGGTCGTAGTCAACGGCTACAGCCTCTACCAAAATTACGCTCTTTTGGATTCTTTGCAGTATAACTTTGTAAAATGTGTATACATTTATAGGTCACCACATTGATATGTATCAGAGAAGATGTTGAGGGTACGAATTTCTTCTCCAATTTGAACTTAATCGGTGGAAGAACACCAAGAATGTTTCGAAGGCTTTTTGGTCAAACAAGAAACAAAAGAACAAAACAAACCATAATTTGTTTAATTTTTGCACGTGGAATTGTCTGCATCGTCTCGGCCTATAGAAAAAGATGCTCTGACAGAAAAATGCAACATCTAAAATGCAAAATCTAAGTATCTTATCTTAATGATTTATGCACAACACGGGCGTATTTGCCCTTAGTTACTTTAGGTGTGATGTAATCATTGATAAGGATTAAAAATATGCAGGAAACTCCGGTTTAAAAAAAAAAAGTGATTATTACTGGAAATGTCCTTGCGTCCCTTTAAAAGTATAAAGCTAAGAAAGGTCTAGAGAACTGAGCAAAACTTAAAAATTTGGATTACAAAATCACTCACCTCATACTCGCACAGAAAAAAAGCGAATTGCAAAAACAAATTGCAAAAAGGAAAATGACAGTTACGACAAACATTAGCATGCTCGTCAAGCTATCATGAATGGCTAATTTAAACAGGGGTCGCTGAAGCTAGGCTGTATATAATACACTTGACAGCACCCCTAGACAACGTGCTTTTATTCTTAGAGGGAATTGAATTAACGACTAGGAGTTGGATGTTAAAACTTAACCCTCAGGATATGGGGCATGAATCCGGTTTTATAATATTTAACATCGTTATAGGTAATAAATAAAGCCAGGAGATGAATGTTTTGCGGAGTCATTTGATGATTTGTTGTAGAATGTTTTGTAATGTCTTTCAGTTACGTACGAAGCGTCGATAACGCCGCTGGGTACATCTATAAGACAAACCAAATACATACCTGTAGCATTTTACAAGTGAGGTGTTAAATGAAAAGAGGAAGACCTACGCCAACAAAAATGATAGTCGAAAACCTTTATATGTAGGACTTTGGCCACAATACTGGATCGCAAAAACAGGCGAGATACTTAATCTAACGAACAAACTATTGCATCATCTGCATATGGCAAGGCAACCATCGGCAAGGCACCCATGATGATCGCCAAAGATTACATTTACTGAATTAACTGTAAAAAGGGATCATGAAATTTAAATTCAATGAAATTAATATGCAAAATTTGAAGCTTTAGATGCAATAACAGAACATTGGCACTTAATAATGTATCAATTGGACTAAAGTTTGGCTTTAAAATTTATAAATTTAGGTCCAAAACACATCCCCTCCAAATAAAACCATACCATCCGCCAGTTTTGAGGAACAAGTCAACATCGACATCATACGGAAAACAACTAGCTACAAACTGTCTCTATGCACCACTAAAATCCACACTTTTCATATGATTTAATGACCCAATTCTCTGGTATACTAGTGTTTGTCACAGACGCTCTTGTAGGATCTATTACTGAACAACCCGAGGAAGTAACTGAAGGAAGGAAAAAAGAAAGAAAATAAAACGAGGAACCTGGTAAATCTACGAGGAATTATCAAGACACCAAGAGACTTCATATTTATAGTTAATATCATCAGATTGCTATTATCAGGAACTAGATAAAGTTACTTTCAAACTAAAATTATGCCGAAACAGATTTTTCTTTTGTTTTGTTTTTGGGCTTGCGTTGAATGTAAAACCCATAATTATCAAGATTTCTTTTTCAAGTGGGACTTTGTATGTTTTGCTTTAAGGGGGCACAGGTGTAAATGACAAATGGATATGAGTCTAAGCCGTATGAGATATAGAACAGGCTCTCATTCTTTACCGCATACGCGCCCATTGGAATATCATTTTTCTTCCAGCTTCTAGAGTAATACGCCCTCGGCGCCTATTGAAATTCGAATAGCATTTGTGCTCGGTTTGTTGTTCATTTTTTTACAGATTTAGCATGAAACTTTCCCTAATAAGCTAAGGTAATATTTAACAATGGCAGGGAATTCTAAGTCATTCGCGGTTTATGAAATCAAAAATAAAGTGCACTATTCAGATGTGGATTTTTTCATTAACCATATTGCATATCATATCAAGATTCAATAAGTACAAACCTTTCGTTTTAAATCCTGAAGGCGTGAATTGCTCACTATTCAATTCATGTTTAATGTCATTCCCAGAGGTTTAAAATCCGATCTATTACCATGCTCTGTATACTCGAAGATAAATGCCAAAATGTGACACTATTCTACTTTTCTTCTAACATAACCTAATTGTTAACTTATTTACTACCGGCAAGAGGAGCTTTTCTGAGGGTACAAGTTTTCTCTAACTTTGCACTTGATTAGTTGTAGAAAACCTACCGATAAAGTTTCAGATGTTTATTAGACAAACAAGTAGAACAAAAATAAATAAATATATTGTGAACTTTTCTGCTAAATAATATTTAGCAGAAGGGCATCCGGTCAATTATCTTTTGCTCTAATAAATCCTCACACAGCAGTATTGATGAGTGTGCGGTGTATCTGGCCACCCCCATTAGCGGGGACAAAACTTTGTTAAAACTTTGGTTTAACTAAAAAACTAATTGACATCTATATCGTAAGCTATAGGACACACACACACACATCACACACAAGCACACTTCGACCAACAATGTGGGGTTTACTCAACTTGGCCTAAGAGGAGGGTTGCTCGTTTTTAAATCAACATTCCTTTATACCGGTCAGCGCATTACTCGCACTAAACTTTTCTTATTTCTGTCTTCGAGTATAACAAAAACTAATTGGCTATTTTGACTATCCTGGAGAATTTCATAGGGGTTGTATAAACTATTGAGTGAAGAATTCAATCTATGCGCCACGTACCATTAAATCTGGAAGACATTTGTTACACACCCGCTTGTCAGCTTTTTCTTTCAATGTTTGTTTATATATATGTGGTTTCGAATGTGTCTGTTTGCTCCACGTGTTCATGCATTTAGTTCGCCAGCTGGTCATGAAAATCGCAATGTAGATGTTTGTTGACTTTACACCCACCCCACTTAAAGGCGTCGAATTAAAGAAGATGAACAAAACGATGGCTGTACTGTCTAGGTTTTATGTGATTGATTAGAGTAAGACGTAGATTAAATAAAAAGATCAAGATAGGCACGTATAATGTGCCGCGCGGGGTTTTAGAACTAGAAAAGGTTTAAGATTATGTCCAAAATAAAGGTGAAGCAACGTGTTTTTAGGAAACACTTTGGGTTTTGTATGATTGATTACCAGACTAACAAACTTCAAGTTATCTGACTGCACGACTGTGAAGTTTGCACCTTTTCGAGGCATTTTGAAAATAACGGCTCCGAATTCAGAGATAAAGTGATGGCTTTTAACTTTTTGTCACAGATCTATTGTTTTCATATAACATTCACGCATGTGTGAAAATGCCATGAACAAGTTCTTAGGGGAAATGGTTTTCGTCCCGGCCTCTTTCAGCTTCATCGTTTTCAGTTATGTTAGCATACCTACACTAGCTGTTTTTTACCAAAAATTGCTGAGTTTTAGAATTTTCCGATTTATCAACTGATAGGGCTTTTGGATATTAAGCTTAATCATATCAGAAAACAGATTTCGCCCACATACTGACACAGAGCGCATGCAATTTTGTTGTGTTAAATTATCTCATAAGGCAGCTATTCACTATTTTCTTCTTCAATCGCCAACTCTGATGTTTTCATTGCAATCTTTAACTCCACGATAAAATAATAATGAAGTAAAATTTTACGCCTGGAGTGGGGATCGACCCCACGATTTTCGGATTACAAGAAGAGCGCTCATAGAAGCACACCAAACAATCCGAGCCGGCAGAACACCGCTCTTTTGTAATACTCAAATAAACACATAAACGGAATAAAGCGCACACATACTCACGAAGCTTCATGAATAGCGCCGCTATGAGACGAGTTGAAAATATCTGATCCAGGACCACATCTTCGGGCCAAAAACTCATATCAGCGAAGTGCCCGGTTCGAGTCCCGGCGGGGCTATTTGCTGAGATTTAATTTGGATATTAAATTCTCGATTTGATTTGTATAAGAACTATTGGTTAAAACTGGAATTCCGCTCTCCCGGTGGTTCATATGGACTTGGGCAAACGAACCATGAGAATACCCAGTCCTTCGGAGGGGACGTTAAGCCGTCGGTCCCTTGTACATGGAGAATCATGCCTGTATATCTAATCGCAGCTAGTTTCGATAAGACACTGGAAATCAGTGTCTGGGCACTGAATGATTTACCTAGGCTAAAATATGACCCCAAAGAAGTTATTTAAGTCTTGAGGAAAAGTCGTTTAATTCTAATGAGTTTAAACTAATAATTTAAAATCGAAAACGACTAATTTAATCAAATGAAATTTGGTTCGATGTAGCATTGGGAGTCCGTAACCGATCACGTTCTAATTAACTATTTCCTATAAAATTCCCTCAACGGTTAAAGGAGCATTATGAGCCTCGTCCCTCCCGAAGGCTCACACCATCAAACTTCAGATTTAGGTATTATTGAAAACCTTTCATAAACTAAATTACGTCAGCTTTTTATAACATGTTCATTTAGTTTTATGATATTGGAAGAATGCAGTTCTTTAAATATAAAAGATTTGTAATTGTATAAACAATTTAATGTGGAGTGCTAAGCTAACAGTATTGCCCTTGTTACATTTGCCCACTAATTACGCAACCAAATGCCAAACATTGTCAAATAAGGCAAGACGAACAATTTGACACCAGTTGCAACAAAATCGGAGCACTGGGTAAGCTTTACCCCAGCATAACCTTAAAACTTAATACGGCTGTACCCGTTTTTAATCCTTGTAACGAAACCAATGTATTGGTGTAAATTTACACACAATATAACCTGGTTTCAAAATTTCCGCCGTACAAATTTTGCTCCCTTATTTTACAAAATTAACTACATTTCCCAGAGGTTGGAAAAATTATGGATCGGCATCCTTCAAACTACAGAAAAATGTAGGAAATAGGAGCGCTTCTTTCTGGAAATGTCCTCGTTTCTCTTTAAAGCATAAAAGCTAGAACACCGAGCAAACACTTAATGAATTTGGATTACAAAATTACTCGCCTCATACTCGTACCGCTCCAAAAATTGCAAACGAATTGCAAGCAGAGAAATTGTTATTTTGACAGATTAAGAATAACATTCAGCATGCTGCAAGTAAACTTGAATGTGTTTAGTTTAAACAGGGGTCGCTGAAGCCAGCCTGTATTATTAAAATCAACTTGACAGGGCTCTTTCACAGTAATGCTTACAGTTCTTTAGCGGGAATTTGAGATTAACCAATAGGAGTTACATGTTAAAACATTAACCCTTCAGATAGGTTTCAGTATAGGGCACGAGTCCGTGTTTTATGATAATTAACATAGTTTAGTTAATAACATAAGCCCATGAGATGAATGGTTTTTGAGGAGTAATTTGATGATTTTTTATAGAATGTTTTGTTATGTCTTTCAGTTACGTTACTAAGCGTCGATAACGCCGCTAGTACATCTGTAAGACAAACAAAATACATACATTTTACAAGCGAAGTGTTAAATGAAAGAGTAAGACCTAGGCAACAAAAATGTATATTTCGAAAACTTTCAAATTCATCGGACTTTGGCACAATATTGATCGAAAGACATGCCGAGATACGTAATCTAACAAACAAACTCTTGCATCTTGCAACTCTTGCACATGGTCAAGACAACCATGATGATCGTCGAAGATTACATTAACTGAATTAACTTAAAAGGGGATCATGAAATTTAAATTAATTATGTCAAATGTTAAAGCTTTTATGTGCAATAACAGAATATTTGCAAATAATAATATATCTATTGGAGTATAAGTTTGGATTTTTAAATTTATAGATTTAGTTACAAACACATCCCCTCCAAACGAAACGATGCCATCGACAATAATGTAAGAAGTGATTCGAATAAAATATATATCAGACTATAAATGATGTTGAAGATCGAATATTAACAGTAAGAGAAAACAAATCGTAGTCGGGACTAATAGTTTGCCGCCAGTTTTGAGGAACAAGTCAACATTCGACATCGTACGGAATAACAACTGTCTTTCATATGCACCACTAAAAATCCACGCTTTTCATATGATTTTATGAACCAATTTCTCTTATACTAAGTGTGTTTGTCACAGATGCTCGTGTAGGATTTATGAACAACCCGAGGAAGTAACGTAAGGAAAGGAAAAGAAAGAAAAGAAATCTACGAGGAATTATCAAGACACCAAGAGGCTTCATATTTATAGGTAATTTCTTCAGATTGCTATTATCAGGAACTAGATAAAGTTACTTTCAAACTAAAATTATGCCGAAACAGATTTTTCTTTTGTTTAGCTTTGGGCTTGCGTTGAATCTAAAACCCATAATTATCAAGATTTTCTTTTTCATGTGGGACTTTGTATGTTTTGCTGCAAGGGAGCACAGGTGTAAATGGCAAATGGATATGAGTCTAAGCTGTATGAGATATGGAACAGGCTTTCATTCTTTACCACATACGCGCCCATTGGAATGTCATTATTCTTCCAGCTTCTAAAGTAATGCATTTACGCTCTCGGCGCCTTTTGAAATTCAAATAGCATTTGTGTTTGTTTTCGTTGTTCATTTTCTTTTTTTTACAGATTTAGCATGAAACTTTTACTTAATAAGCTAAGGTAACATTTAACATTAACAATGGCAGGAAATACTAAGTAATTCCCACTTTATGAAATCAATAGTAAAGTGCACTATTCAAAATGTGGATTTTTTCATTAACCATAATGCATATCATATCAAGATTCAGTAAGTACAAATCTGTCGTTTTAATTAAATGCTGAAGGCTTGGATTGTGCACTATTCTATTCATGTCTAATGTCATTCCCATAGATTACCATGCTTTGTAAACTCGAATATAAACGCCAAAATGTGACACTATTCTACTTTTCTTCTAACATAACCAAATTGTTAACTTATTTACTTTCATAAAGGGGCAAGAGGAGGTTTTCTGAGGATGCAAAGGTTTTCTCTAACTTTGCACTTGATTAGTTGTAGAAAACTTACCGATAAAGTTTCAGATGTTATTAGACAAAACAATGTAGAACAAAAAACATGCACCTGTTGCTATCCTAAACGGCTCTATAGATAGCAAAATAATAAATATATTTTTATTGTATAAAACACATCTTTTGCAGCTTTGTTCACTTCAGGTGTAATACATTGGTAAGCAATTCTTATATACAAACAAATTGGTTAGAAAAAAAACGGGGGCTGGAAATGTTTGAAGAAATGAATAGTTTAGAATTAACTCGACGAAGAAGACGATAATGATTTGATGATATTAATGTAAATAATAATGATGATGTGACGATGACGATAAGATTTAATGTAACAGTAGGCGTGCTCCTTTTTAAATAACTTCCTCTATACCGGTCAGCACATTATTCGCATTAAAATGTTTATTTCTGTATTTGATATACCAAAAAACTTATTCGACTTTCCAGGCTAATTTCCATAGGGGTTGTAAAAACTATCGATGACAGTGAAGATTCAATCTATGCGTAATGTACCCTTAAAACGGTTTAAAATTGTAACACCCGTCTGTGTTGATTCATGTGATTTCGAAGGTCTGTATGCTCTGCGTGTTCACGCATTTGGTTACGCCAGCTGGTCATGACAATCGCAATGCAGAGTTTGTTGACTTTACACTCATCGTGCTAAAGGCGTCAGTAAGAAGTATTGCATAAAACGATGGCTGCACTGTTTAGGTTTCATGTGATTGATAGAGCATGATTAGGGTAAGGAGTAGATTAAATAAAAAGATCAAGATGCACGTATAAGTGCCGCGCGGGGTTTAGAACTAGAAAAAGGTTTAAGATTATGTCCAAGAATAAAAGCGAAGCAACGTGTTTTCAGGAACACTTTTTGGGTTTGTATGATGGGACTATGGTGCCAGTGGATTAAAATGATAAAATTAAAGTGAGATATGAGGGTTATATTATCTAGAAAAGTAGTCCTTGTAATTGAGGGTAAGCAGATGAGAACGATAAAATGTAAAACAAATCAATGGAGTGTCAAAACAATTGTTTAAATGAATAGGCCAGCAAAATAGAATGAATGCTGCCTTAACCCAACCTAAGGGAAAAAGAAAAAGTAAAACACCCCCAACAAGAATTGTATTGAGAACTACACACTTAAAAAACAACATATCAAAAGTCTACTAAAATGAAAGGAAACCCACGAACCACCCTCACCTACGACCCCCCCCCTACCACCAACTCCTCCCTCTCTAACCCACAGCGATCACCCCCACACCCTTCACCACAACCACCTCCTATTCCATTACCCCGTATCCCCCACACCTTCCCGCTCAACTTACTCCACAACTTCCAATTCACCGCCCACTATCGAGGTTTGACTTTTCCCTCTGTGGAACATATATTTTTAAGGGGTAAGGTAATTACAGGAGTCAAAAGTTATGGTCAAAATAGGGTTTCAAGGTCACATGGGGGTAAATTTTCAGATATATCCGTTCGTTAAAAAATGTGTTCAAAGTTCGTTAATGGTCAGAACCCGAAATATACTGTTGCACCATCTATAATATTGTTGCTAGTTGGAACGCAGGAAATGTGACTGGGGCTACAGGTCTATGGGAGGTCATGTCATAGCTCTGTAATCTTATATAGAAAGTTAAAACAAGAATCTAATTTTACATTTATTATCTAGTGGACAAAAACAAATTTAACAGTTTACAACTCAGTCCGATCAAAATCGGACCATTCTGTGAATTTTACCCCAGGATGACCTTGAAACTGTTATGAGCCTATTGTACTTAAAACTATAAAACCGCGTAGATAGGGCAAACTATACCTTTTTTTAAACTTAGGAGTAGCCCAATAATTGGTACCTCAAATTTAAATCAATCGAACAATTTCTAATTTTTACCCATGTACAAGTTACCCTTTTCTACATTTTCCAATAGGTTGATTTTGGTAGACATTTTATATATATTATTTTTGACTATTTCAGAGTAATGAACACCCAAAAATGGTTTCTGTTGCAATTGTGTGGGGTCAAACCATACAATTATTGGCTCAAAAGCAACACCCCTGATCATATATTCTAAGTTTAGTAGGCACTAGGTGATTTTCAAACTGTTTCAAGAGTTTCAAATGTATACAGAATGATACAGGAAGCTCTCAAAACACAAAAAAAACCGTATATTTTGCTTAGCACCTTCAGTTGCGGAATATTACGGTTTTTGTTGTCTCCATATTCAGCAATACTTGTAAGCTATGATTCAAAGTAATTTCTTAATTTCTTTATTTATCACAAGGAACAGTTTGCCCGGAAGATTTGGTAATCTTGAGTCAGATAAGCCTACGATTTCTTTTATTATGAAGCGCTGGATAGATTTGGGACGAAAACGTACGAGAGAAACCGGTGTAAAGAAACGAGTGTCCCCATGGGAGAGTGTCCTAGCTACCATAGCAACATGTACGGAATAAACCGTGAATCTTGTAGACGATGTCATTTGGGTACAGTGTGAAACAATGAGGCATAGAGCACTCAATGGAGAACCAATAGACAGATGGGTGGTAGGACCTCAGTCACCACTGTAGTATATGACACCGGCAATCGGCAAACCACAAGGTTTCTTACTACGTGAATCAAAAAAAATGTGCAAGGATGGCAGATGACTTGACCCTTGATAAAATCACTGAATATAGATTTGTTGTTGTTTTAATAATCAAATTTATATACTTCCAAATGTTGAAAAAATGAAAGAAAATCGCTTAAAAAATAAGCAAGATAGACCAATTTGGTAAGAACACCCCTTTTTCCTCCATTCCAATGGGATTTATACAGTTAAGCGATACAATTACGGGGCACAAACATTCATAACATTATGAAAGTATTTAATGATGACCCATGCTATTTTTTTAAAATGATCTATGAATAGCCATAATCCTTTATTATGTTTATTGATCTTCAAAAGGAATTTAATGTTCACACAAAATATCATCCAATTAATCCTGATGTGTAAATGAAAAGGGTTTCAAGTTCAGCACTACTACTATAATTCAGGTATCGATACAAGCTATGCCAATAAGGGAAAACTCTTTGCAATCCTAAACAATGGGAAGATCTTGTTTCTTGCTCTGCAACAGGTGAATTGGTGTGTGGATTCGTTATATCTGTTGGCACATTGGTATAAATAAATTCAATGATTAATCCGTAGTTGAAATAATCAAGAAAATGTAGCATTAAGTTGACATAGGCGTGATATTGTACAGTCTCACAAACACAAGTTTAATGTGTGTAAATCCCATAGGAATGGAGAAAAAAGGGGTGTGCTTACAAAATTTCTTTCATTTTTTCAACATTTGAAAGTATATTAGATGTGTTTTATAAAAACAACAACAAATCTATGATATAATGATTGCATTAAGGTCAAGATCATCTTAAATCATTGCACAATTTTTTTTGATTCACGTAGTATACTTAGAATACTTAGAGTACGGAGTTGTCAATGCAAGATTTACGTATCATGACACCAAAGTTTTTCTTTTTCAATCCCTAAGCTATCGTACAATATTTTACCAAATTAAAAAATACTGTTATTCTTGAAAACATTTAGATATACATATAATCCATCTCTAGCAAATGTGTAAAATTTAAAATTAGGTCAAATAGAAAATCTGTTTAGCCCATCTTATAGGACTTGATGAACGGTCAATAAAAGTCAATCATGACTTCATCACTTGACCCATGGTTTAGGGGTAAAAGGTCAAAATACATCAAATTACGTTACACTAAATCACTAATCCTTCTACAGATTACATAATTTGATCACGTGACTCATGTAGGTGGTGTAGTTTGGCATCCCCTACAAAAGTTACTTAATGAAATTTTGATTAAAGGTCATTTTGGGTCACAGGAGTCCAAGACCTGATTTTCACTAAAAAGGCTACTTCTACAAGTTCCAGTCTGAGTACTCTCGACTGTGTTCAGATCTGTACACAGATCTAGTTCTTTCTTTCTTTCTTTCTTTCTTTCTTTCTTTCTTTCTTTCTTTCTTTCTTTCTTTCTTTCTTTCTTTCTTTCTTTCTTTCTTTCTTTCTTTCTTTCTTTCTTCTGTCAACACTTCAACTGCGTCTAGCTCAGTCATGGTTTGACGTATTCTGACCAGACTTACACTGAACGACCGCTGAGGCATCCCAATTACGTCACATGACTTTGACCCCTGTCGGGGTCATCTAGGGGACAACAGCAGAATAAACAATTTCAAGCTCATATGGGAGCAAAATTAATCTTAGTAGTAATACTGCTCTGATTTACCAACTTTGCAGATCATAACTACTGGCAAATCCTTGAAACTTGTAATGCCCTATAGATGGTGTGACATCAATGTTTACAAACACAAATTGGGTGTTTTTTGCTAGCAACAATGCTAGGCATGTTGGTACTCATTTAGATATCAATGGAAAGAGGAGGACCATAGCAATCCATTGGTACTAAAATCAAGTGTCTGTGAGTGATACTTCTGTGTCGTGCTAGACATGTTGGTACTTCTCTCCCGAAAGGCGGGGTGGTTGTCACCCCATCCATCACTTTGGGATCACCCTGTACCTTAACTCTACCCTGTACAGGGATCACCCTGTACCTTAACTCTACCACGGTGTATATTTGTTTTTGCATGAAAAGGACCGTACATTTAAAAAAAAAAAAAAAAAAAAAAGACTGTTGCAGGTTCTGATGCGAGTCTCCGAGTATTTCCAGACTCGCAAGAACCTGGGCTTTATCTTGTTGGATGTCATTGTATTTGGTTCCTCCATCTGTACGAATGCTTGTTTGGATTAAATTATCCTACGCACAACTGATGCGTCATTGCCAGTTTGGTGTCCTTTCCATTCTTTTCGTCTGGAGCTAATGCCCTATAGATGGTGTGACATCAATGTTTACAAACACAAATTGGGTGTTTTTTGCTAGCAACAATGCTAGGCATGTTGGTACTCATTTAGATATCAATGGAAAGAGGAGGACCATAGCAATCCATTGGTACTAAAATCAAGTGTCTGTGAGTGATACTTCTGTGTCGTGCTAGACATGTTGGTACTTCTCTCCCGAAAGGCGGGGTGGTTGTCACCCCATCCATCACTTTGGGATCACCCTGTACCTTAACTCTACCACGGTGTATATTTGTTTTTGCATGAAAAGGACCGTACATTTAATAACTTGGTGCCAGACAAGGGGCTTTTAGCAAGAACAGTAGCAGCAACAACAACACGTAATAGTTAATCATCCGATACTAGCTGAGTGGTGCACCAGACATGTGTGTGACACCCGTGTGTTCTTAAGAACTAGAATAATGAGCAAACCAAACTGATATTCTGGAGTTCCAATACTCCGAATGTTCTTCATTCTAAAGATTCGCTATTCTGAACATACAATTTTGCCATACCGCACATAATTTGGAATAGCGGACCGGAATATCGGAGCCTCAAGTATGTGTTCAGAATGGCAAATCTTCGGCCTTTGGAATAGCGGACATTGGAAGGAGGGGAATGTAAAATAAATTGTCAAGTTGCATTTCATGATCCTGGCACATTTATTCTGTTTATGGTTCATCAGATAACCTTAAGAAAAGCCAATTCGTAAAGAACTCAGTTGATTCCAATCTTGTGTTTAATAAAAAAAAATAAATACAAAATTACAAATTTGTTACAGAAACGGTCAAATCTGCACATCGTATTCGCCAAACGTATAATACTAATGCTAACTGTTCAGATGATGCAAATAATTAAACTGTTCTAGTCGTGGATGGGACAGGGTGTGGAAAACGAAATGGCACTTTAGCTTACTATCTCAGCTATTTGATTCCAAAACCTAAAAAATCCAAGACAAAAACAGGAAAGAGGCATCCTTTGGACAACTATAATAAAGATGACCCCTGATATTTACCGAAGTACCTCTTATTTTGGACATTTGCAGCCAGTTCTGTATAATTGTGTAGACACGAGGTAGACTGTGAAAATAGAGTTTGATTGAGGTAAAAGAATAGGTGCAAGTAGTAACATCTAATCATAATTGACAGGTAAATGTCACAGGTCTTTCTCAATACATGCCCATGCAGACAAGAATTAAAGGAGAACCCGTACAACGAATAATATTATACAAGATACTCTATAAAATAATTATTGACCACATATCGAGTGGTTTAATCAAAAACGGAATTATATTAACCATAACAATGAATTAAAACCATCTAGTCTGACCATGCGCTATTTAAAAATCGCGCTAGTGTATAACGTGTTATGCGGTACAGTCGGCACGTTTGCGTCATACATGCCATAGGAAATACACATCGTGAAATCATCACGTGTGAAGGTTTATGACGCTACTGTGCCGATCGTATCGCATAACACAATATACATGTCCCTTATACATTAGCGCGAAATTCAAATAGCGCATGGTCAGACAAAATGGTTAGTATAATTCCGTTTTCCCATGAAGCCACTCAATATGTGTTCAATAATTATTTTTATAGCGTATATTGTATAAGCTATTCTTAGTACGGTTCTCCTTTAATTCCGTTCAATTATTTTCGAATAAACGCGAAGAGACGGTAGCAGACAGCATAATTAAGTAGAGGAAATTGAATGAAGAGTGAACGTGGTATAATCAGTGGTCATGAAGACGGCTTTGAAAGTATCTGCTTCATAAGTATGAGGAACACACTAGTTATTATTTCGCTTCACGATTTATGATGATGATGATGATGATAATGATGATGATGATGATGATGATGATGAAATGCGGATAGAAGGTAAAGGTAAAGGGGACGGACCTGTGTACACAGGAACGGAGTGCCCATCTCTCTTTCGAAGCGATTGGGCCAGACTCCACCATATAATTTTTGCTGTAGTGGGATCGCCACACCTCATCTACAGCGAGTCTGTTACCTTCCAGCATTGAATAATGCCGGTACCCATTTATACACCTGGGTAGAGAGGAGTAATTGAGGTAAAGCGCCTTACTCAAGGACGAAACACAACGACCCCAGCGGGGCTCGAACCCACAAACTTTGGCATGCGGGCCGAGCGCTGATCCACTGGACCACATGTGCCCTCAAAATGCGGATAGAAGCAGCTGATAAAATGAAGGAAATGTATATCATCTTATATTTCAAGGTTGGTTGCATGTCCTTAGGTTGTCCCTGTCACAAATGCGATGATGACTCATCAAGGAGTACCCAAGGACTCAAACATTATTCATTTATTGAGGGAACTTTAAGGCTGAGAACGTGTTTCTTCTTCTTATCGTATCAAAACACAGTGTTTCTCAAATATGATCCAGCCAGAGGTGGGTACAATGTCTGACTGCTTCATTAAATTCTGCAAGATCCTTGTCTGTTCACTGCTACCCCAACATTGGGCAGACCAAGAGATGTTTCATTGACTATGGTTTTGTTCCACAATCACAGGTAGTGTCCTGATCCGCTTCCAGGTAGTCACACTTCTGCAAGGAAACTTTAGATCGGCCGATCCCGGTTCTCAATCTTTTGAGACATCACCATTCAGCCTATGAGGAGTTAGCTCCAAGTGGAAGATGCTCATCAGGTTCAATGCCATTAGATGTTACTTGGTTATAAGCAAGTCTTTCTTTCAAAAAGGCGACTCTCTTAAACTACTTAGAGTCTGTTTCAAGGGAAAAATGTGCTCATCCCAATCTTTATACAGAGAGTATCCCAATAAAAAACATGACCCTCTTAGTCGGAGTAAACGTTCTTTAAAATGATCAGGAAAAATCAGTCTTGCGTTAGACAAAGCCTATTTTCTTATATTTTGATTTTCTAGACGATGTCTGCCGGCGATTGATGTGATGAGCTGGGATATTTTTTTACTCTACCCTTTGACTACGTCCTTGCATAACGCAAGAGCTATTGTTTGCAAATAAGTTAACCGAATCTGAAATTAATTGACGAAAATGAAGACAAACAACTCATGTCGATTTTGATTTATCAATCTTCCCTGAAATATTTTTTTTAATTTAATGTTTATTTTTACATTCTCTGCAATTTTCCACGTTTGAGAATTAAAAATTAGTTCTGTTATTACTTACACATGAGGTAAATATATATCACCAATCTCTTGAATATATACTTCATGACTACGGATGTTGACTAGTCAAATAGTTCTCAATAAATTTTGTAAGGTCAGAAAAGAAGAAGAAGAAGAAAAAAAAAAACAAGTTGATAGCTTAGAGCCCTTCACCGACAAGAGCTATCATTTAACAAACAGCTGATTTTCTCAAAACACCCCAGCAAATGCATGCATGAAAACCTTTAAATGCTTGAGCTATTTGGAAGTATTGCTATAAAGGAACGTGATACAGCTTAAACTGATTTTGTTTCGCTGCCCACTGCATTGGGAATTATAAAATGCTTGCTTTGGTCTCAGTTTACAGTTGTGAAAGTCTCTTTACATCATACATCTATTGTGCAACTTGTTTTGATTAAAACAAATCTCCTTTTTGACTACAGTATGTTATTTGTAATGTTTTCACTCTAAAGATAGTAAACAAACTGACCAACGCAGTATCACTTTACAAAAACAACCATTTGACAAATCCAAGAAATTTCACTCACATTCTTTAGCTTCGCCATCTTGGCTGATGGCTTGATCACAAGTGATCCGATCCACTTCTACTTCCTGGAAACTTGTTGTTGTCGTTTCTAGGTGTCGTCTTTCTAGGTGTCGTCGTTTTTCGTAGAAGTGATGTGTATACGTGCTCAAGAAATACAGCACCATCGTCACGGTTGATTGCATTGGCCCCCCTCTTTCTAATTTGAATTGCTTCTCTTATTTTGCGAGAGAAAGAGATGACGTCACCTAGAAACGACAACAACAAGTTTCCAGGAAGTAGAAGTGGATCGGATCACTTGTGATCAAGCCATCAGCCAAGATGGCGAAAGCTAAAGAATGTGAGTGAAATTTCTTGGATTTGTCAAACAAAATGTTTCCAAATGAAATCCACAATCCTAAAAAAAAAAAAAAAAAAAAAAATGCATGCATGAAAACCTTTAAATGCTTGAGCTATTTGGAAGTATTGCTATAAAGGAACGTGATACAGCTTAAACTGATTTTGTTTCGCTGCCCACTGCATTGGGAATTATAAAATGCTTGCTTTGGTCTCAGTTTACAGTTGTGAAAGTCTCTTTACATCATACATCTATTGTGCAACTTGTTTTGATTAAAACAAATCTCCTTTTTGACTACAGTATGTTATTTGTAATGTTTTCACTCTAAAGATAGTAAACAAACTGACCAACGCAGTATCACTTTACAAAAACATGTGAGTGAAATTTCTTGGATTTGTCAAACAAAATGTTTCCAAATGAAATCCACAATCCTACAGAATGCATTTATTCACAAAAACAACCAGTTTAGCGATATCGTGGTCGTGTTGACCTTAAATATAATTTTTTTTTTCCAAATCCTATTCTTGGAATGTTGACCACGATACCAATCGTAGGCGAAACCACGCGTTTTTAATAATAATAATAATAATAATGGAGTGGAGATATTTGAAGAACTGAGAAAGAGGAGGGTGTGCGTGTGTTGTGCGCAGGAGATGAGGTGGATAGGGGCCAGGGGAGGGAGCTAGGATGATGGGGTAGAGGGAAGAAGGTACAAGTTGTGGTGGGCGTGAAATAATGAGGGGATGGGGGTGTGGGAGTCTTGGTGAAGACAAATTGTGTGAGAAGATGGTGGAGGTGACAAGGAAGAGCGATAGGGTGATGACAGTCGTAATGGTGTTTGAGGAGGAGGAGGTGGTGAGGCTGATATACGGCTTTTTATGATGAGTTAGCGGATGCATGGGATGTGTGGGTGAATTCGTCCTATGTGTTGGCGATTTTAATGGGCATGTGGGAAAAAGAATTGAAGGTGTTCACGGAGGGAATGGGTTTGGGAAGAGAAATCTGGAAGGAAGAATGTTGTTTGAGATTTGTGATGAGAAAGTGCAATTTGTAGCGATACGTGGTTCAGAAAAGAAGACCAAAGGAAAGTAACGTTTAGCTCAGGGGGAAATGAGACAAAGATTGATTTTGTGTTAGTAGGCCAGGGGAAGATAAAATTTCTGAAGAATGTTAAGGGCATTCCATGAACACTACAACACAGGTTGGTAAATGCGGATGTGGATAAGAGGAAGGTGATAAAGGTGGTGAGGAATGTAGCGCTGGAGAGGAGGAAAGTATGGAAGCTGAAAGAAGAAGAGACAAGAAAGAATTTTGAGGTGAGAGTTGGAGGGGAGACTTGTGGGACTGATGTGTCGGATTTGTAGGGGTGCTTTAAAGAAGGGGCGTTACAGGCATGTGGTGAAGTGTGTGGGAAAAAGCAAGGTGGGAGAGAGAGCAGAGATACGCGGTGGTGGAATGCAGAGGTAAAGGAGGCGATAGTGAGAAAGAAGGTGCATATAGGGACATTAGAAAAACGGTACGGAAGAGAATAAAGCGAGGTATAAGAGGCTGAAGAAGCGAGCAACGAAAGTGCTGGCGAAGGCTATGAAGGGGGAGGCTGAGAAGGAACCGATTGAGCTGAGAGAGAATACAAATGTATAATTGCTTCCCTTACCCTTTAAAAATATCTATACTGCAACATTAGTCATCCTGGGGAAAAGTTTGCGCGATTTCGTCGACCAGTTGGGTGCAAATATTCGTTTGGTCACCTTGAACCTAAGAATTCTTTTTAAAAATCTTATATGTAACATTTTTTCGATACCAAAGAATGTCAACCCCATAGATATGTAGACCTTCAACACGTCTTGCTCTATCAATATAGAACAATGGGAAGTAATAACCCTTGCACGAAATGTATACTGAGGTTAAATATATTAAATCAACATTTTTACACGTAGTTCGTCGGAATCGGGGCAGTTCTTACCTTTCATCCCCAGGTTCGGTAAAACAGTGTATCATTAATCATCCCCTTATAGCTATCAATGTTTGCCCCTAGATAAGGCAACTACAAATTATTTATTTTAAATCCTGTGTGTGGTAGTCTTGGTGTGACAGAACAAGTTTAAGTACTAATCAGCTAAATTTGATCACTTTGAAATTTTTCAAAAACTTATAAACGATTTGCCAGCTCCTCCCCTGTTCTAACACCTTTTCTGCCAATGGTTGACTTTTGTTTATGTTGTTCTAGTTCTATTACCTGTTGTCTGACACAATTCCAAAAAATGTTGCTTGTGTATTGCAATTAGTGGTGAGTTCACTCGCGAGTTTTACTCGACTATACCTAGTCTCTAGCTATTTATCGGTTTCTCTGGGTGAGCATTTTAGAGCTATGTTGGTAAAACTGAACTGAAATGTATTGACATATTCTAATACACGATATGTTATCGCATTTGGTTCCATTTGTGAATTTTCAGTGTAGAAGATACACCGGTTTGTTGAAAACAAAAGTTATTACCTAGAGCAACGAGTTTAATATAACAAGCAGTGTAAATTGGCCATACTTAGAATGCCACTACATTGCCAACCAACAATTTTAATGTCTGCTTTTAGATTGTACACAACATTGATTTGTTTTTATGATTGGATGTTGTCTGTGGAGCTCGACTACAAATGATAACCCTTTTTTTTTTTGAACATTTTATGAGCAATGCTTTTTGAAGACTTTCCTTGATCGCATTTATGTCCACATGGGCCACAGAATCAAGCGGGGACGTATTTGGCGTCTATATTTATGCAAAGGACTCCAACAGAAGAAGGAAGAAAATCTTCACTTGGAAATCCTGAATTAGATTTGTGGACGCTCATAAAAGCGTAGACAGGTCTGGGGATATTTAGCTCAATCTACCGGGAAAGCGAGAAACGGAAAAGAAAAAAGGATCCACGGTAAGGAGGGAAAAGCCGCAAGGGTAGCACCACCCGCAAAGTGTAGCAATGTGGTTACGTTATGCGTTGAAATTCTCAAAAAGGGGCAACTCAACGCAAAACGTAAACAACTTTCTGTAAGACCAAAAATCAAAATTATTTGGGTTACAAAGTGGTCAAAATAATGATGTTAAAAAACAAAAGTGGACACTTGGTTGGTTCCCGGGGATTTCTGGATTGTTCCCGGATTCTTGGCTCCTTCGTGTAGAAAGGCTGTTGAGCATTGCCTGAACCCAACTCGGCTTATTTTGGTTCAAATGGTAAAATAATGATTTCAAACAAAAATGAGCACTTTGGATGGTTGTCGGGTGGTTTCTGTATGGTGCCGGTGTTTCCGGCTCCGTGGTTCAATATTTGATGACCATTGCCTTGATGCCCGATTTACTGATTTTGGTTCAAAATGGTTCAAATAAAAGTTTTAAGACAGAAGTGGGCCTTTGGATATTTCCCCCAAAATGGTTTCTAATGCGTCCCACGGTGTTTTCGGCTCCTTTGTGTTTCAATGGTGAATGAGATTGCCTGGATCCATATTCAGCTATTTTGGTTCATATTGATCAACTATTCATATGTTTGAACAAAAGTGGACACTTTGGATGGTTCGAGATGGTTTCGGATTATTCCCGGTGGTTTTGGCTATTTTGGAAACAATGGCGTTGTTGAGTTTGTCTGGATATTAAAATCAGCAGTTCTGGCCATATTGGACAAAATATTGATTTTTAAACAAAAGTGGCCATATATTCCCAGAAATGGCATTGGAGATGGCAAGAAATGGCATTGGAGAGTGCTACATAGAAGAAAGAAGACGGACTATGCCTTTGCCTAAACGACAAAGTCAGCAAAAGCCAGAGAAAAACTGTAGTCTGCAGCCAAGAGCACCGTACTAAAATCCACCAGAAGCTCCAAGCAGAACCTTGATGATGCTAAGGATGCGCATGATGACGCTTACAAGTGGTGCTTGAGGAGCATGTTAGTCCAAGGCTGAAGCACTGACGCCTACATCTTGAAAAACAAGCATGCTGCTGACTGGGAGGCCTTGAGGGAGCGGACCGATAGAAGGATACCCACTATAAGAATCAAAGGTGAAACAACTGATGAGCGCCTTGGCAACATGGTTTCAGCACTTTAGTTCTCACTGGCAAGCACTCAGAATAAATAACCGTGATGAACATTTCGTCAATCACAAGTAGCAGACAAGCCTTCCTCATCCAGACTGGACCTGTCACTATGGAGGAGCTCGATCTGCCTGAAGAAAAACTGAAGAACACCAAGACACCTGGTCCCGACAACATTTCCTGCAGTAGTCTGGAGAATACACATTCCATGATCACTGTTAGAATTTCGTATACACCTACATGGGAAACAAACCAGCTGCCTTTCAAAATCAGTCATCATGCCTCTACCAAAGAAAAGGCGACCAAAACCCAAAACTACAGAGGAATTACACTGTAACCACTGGCCTCAAGATTATACAACGCCCATGTGACTCACGAACACTCCTTCACATAATCCATTCTCAGACGGAACCAGAACGTTTTCGCAAGGAGATCAACACTACCTCCAGTACTTGCCCTCAGACGGATCATAGAAGAGTGAGAGTTCCAAGAGAAAAGCTTCAATTGGGTCCGTAGATTTTTCCAAGGCTTTTGACAGTGTTAACAGGGATTGTATGCTGCAATATTCTTGCAACTACGGTGTCCAGATGAGACTGTCAAGGCAATTGCATCATGTATTGATAACCCATATAGTTTGTGCAGACCATGGATGGGCCCCAAGGAGTCCTAACAACTATGGAATCTCCAAGGAAGAGGAGATATCTTGCTCCCTATCTCTTTGTGTCGTGGGTTGGAGTACATCCTCGGGACAGAGTCTATGAAAGCATGAACGACCAAAGGAATATTACATCAAACCCCAAGCGTTCTAGACACACAGGGTCCGCATCTCAAGACCTTGATAAGCAGTGATCTAGCTCTAACAGCTGATCTGATATGTGGTGCACAAGATCTACTAAATCACTTGAGAATCTTGCAGACAAAGTCGGGCCTACAATCTACATGCCAAGAAAGACTGAATTTGACGTCATGAGGAAGACGATTCTACTATCTGACGGCAGATGGTAGCCAAATCAAAGATGGTAAAGGACGTACAAGATCCTAGGGGCCTATGTTGCGACAGCAAGAAAGACTTCCTGTCACGCAAAGGATAAACTTGGAATGCTGCAATAAATACACCACTTATGGCCAATCTGGTCTCTCCAATTCAACCAAGCGAAATTCTTTAGAGACTGTGTAGAGAGGTGAGAGTATCAGTTATAAGGATCTGAGACCTGGACCCTGAAGAAGCGCTACAGGGATAGACCGGATGGCACCTACAACAACTTCTTATGCGGAGTACAAAACATTTATACGGGCGTTGAGCACAAGAACCAAGGCACAGATATATGGAGATATCCGCC